>JAZHYW010010394.1:0-14565 GCA_037355805.1 Ixodes ricinus
CTGTCAGACGGGCATTTGAGATGACATTTACCCCAAATGACATTCAGTATATATGTCATTTTAAGCCAGTGTCACACGGCAACTCAAATGACATTTGACTTAAATGACATTCGAGCTGAACTGAGTTCCAAACTCATTTACGGCTCTTAAATGAGTAGTCTCGTCAATCGCAGTCGGCGCAAGTTCCGCGAATTGAAATAAAACATTATAAATAATGTAAATACAATTGAAAACAATGCTTGTAGCAATTCTTTGCAGAAAAATGCTTATAACGTGTATATCTCACACACCTTTTGCGATATATTTGTTTAATATACTTGCGGTCTCAGTTGCGCGTCAGGAACGCGATCCGACGATTTCCGGCGGTTCGGATCCATCGCACTACGATCATTGTCGTCAGCAGGCTCCATCGCTACAGGGTCACGGTCTTCGCTTTAATCAATCGCAGACGTAAACGTCAACGGGGTATACGAATCCGGCGAAGAACGAAAGAGCGCGAGGAACAACGGCGAGCAAGATGCACAGATTTCCGAAAGCAGACGAGCCAAGCGGCGGAACGGCTACGGCTACGAGATTACTTGGGATTGGTGACGTCGCGTCATAGTTGCCACAAAACACCTTGTCTCCGTCAGAACGTGTACTTGGTTTTCATCGCTGTGGCTTGAATCCCTTGCTCCAAGAATCGCCGATTACATGTTATTTACTTGCAAACAAGAAAATGGATACAGTAGTTTTGCCGGGTTAGCAACAGACCGTCTACCGTGATAGACATCACCTGAAATGACATTTGAGATTGCCCGTCTGACACGACACGACTCAAAGGTCATTTGAAAATTCTAAAGGTCTTTAGCGTAAATGACATTCAAGGTGCCCGTCTGACAGGGGTATAGGATGTTTCTGAGTTCTAAATTTCTTAAGTGTTTCGGGAAGAATTTACCAGGGGACGGATGCCACACTACTGCTGAGCATACGTACACGTGAGCTTGGCGCTTTCACGGGGATTTCAGACCTAAGTATCTGAGCAGTTCCCTCTCGAAGTTTCTACGGCTTACGATGTTCGCAAAACTAATTGTGGGAGTTTAGGAACGCCCCGATTCGTTAGGGTTGCTGGCGCAGCTGCTGATGAAGCACAAAATTAAAGTTCGAAACAAGTGCCTGCGGCGTTTGCTGCTTTCTTCGTGGGTAGTATTATAATAATAGCGACCTATTATATTCGGTTCATGTTGAAATGTTGAGAAAGATATAACAACTTTTACGAGAGTGATTCGAATAGTATTCGCACTCTGGTTATTTACCATAGAACTTCTGATTGCCGCAGTGTCTTATAAGCGCTTTTCGTACGGGGTCGTTGTCTCTTAAGTCACTGACGTGTAGATTTGAACGTGTTCAGCCGGTTCAGTTGTGACCTATGTGATAGAAAGAATGGCTGCCCCACTTATGATTTTCACAACTCATGGAACCATTGTTTTTCTTACGGTGTCGGTTGCCGATATTTATCGAACGCTTTGTGTACACTATGAAGGAAGTGTTTTGTCGCGAAGAAATGTTTGAATAGACTAAAAAGTTTAAGAAAGCACACACAAGTGTCAACTATAAAGAAGGAGGCGGACGCTCATCCGCGTCCACAATTGATGACAGCATTGAGCGTGATCGTGAACTGACTCTGTCGGATAAACGAGTGACAGTGGAGAATGTAACGAACCATTTTCAAATCATCCAAGGCTTTGTGTATGCAATAATGCATTACAGGGCTGGTTTGGAATGATTTTGAATAAAATTAATTTTACAGCCAGAGTGCGGATAATTTTTTTATTCACGCTTGTGCATTTTCTCGGACAATTGACTCCGTAAGTGTGACGTCATGGGTCCAAACAAACCGTTGCTAGGGCCGTTGTTATAGAAAATACACGTGGCTACGTTTCGCAACGAAAACCCGACCGTTCATAAATCAGGAGTAGGATTTAAACTTCTAAAAATCACAAATATAGAAAGCTTGAATATCATATATGTTTCGACAGAAGTGTGCCGGTAATCGTTTGTTTCTGAAATATTTAAAACTGCAACTTACGGCCCTCAAGATGCTTGCAGCAGACGACGAATGCAAGAAGGATGCCGTCTGCCACACGCCGGCCGGCAAAGTCGGCGCCGTCGTTTGAATCGTGGGAATAAAGACGATATTCTAATATTGCATTTGTTCGAAATATAATGAGTTTCAGACACTTATTAGAATTCATAGTAAGGTGCGATGCAAAATATGGTTTATCGAAAGTCCGGGCGTCGATCAAGATGATCGTCTGCTAAAAGATCGCATTGCACCCGTGAGAAAAGCACTTCAGGCGATCGGTTGAGATCCCAAATTTTGTTTGCGGACTCGCGCTATGGGAGGGTGCTTCGTACCTGGTTGTAACCATCGCGTGGAGAAAGATTCTTGCAGTTTCTTCAGATTTCCGCAAGACCCCAAAGCGCGAAAGAACTGGATAAAAAACATAATGTGAGTACATGTAGCACTTTCGGACAGTTGCCTTGATGTAAAAAAAGGGCCAAACCAAACGAGAGCACGTAAAACCCATATTGTGTTCAGTCATAATGTCTTAAAATATGGCTCTATATTTATATATTATTACTATAGTATTGATAAATTAGTTGCATGCAAGTGGTAGTGAGAGTAAAATCCAGCTCAAACTTTCAGTAGTCTTACATTGCTATGATAAAACAGCATTGAGAAGTATGCCTGTTGTCCATGCGCTATCCGTTTTTGTTTCCCCGTTTATGCTTACATATCTACCTCTGGTGATGTTTTTTTCATTGTGCTCTTCATCACCTGTATCTCACTCAGGCGCTAGTAGCTGCCTGTTTAACCACTAGCACAAGTGAAGTCATCGTCTAAAATGATCACATGGCGAGCGATAGTCGCCGCTAAGCGAGCGCTTGGTATTGCACCGGTCGTGCTTAGGGCCTAGTCGCCTCGTGCGACTAAAAGTCGACAGACAAATCTCAGTCATTGGGTAGGGCTAGCTTAGCCGGTGCTTAGTGGGTGACTAGCGGCCCAGCGCCATGGCCGACTCGTATCGTCCGCTGACCGCCAGCGCTAAAGAAGCACTTACTGTACTCGGAACGCTGGGGGACACATCTAAAGAATTGTAGGAGCAACATAGTGCGCAAATATCCATATTTTCAGCGGTCAGAGATACCGCTAAAGAGATCTTAGCAGGTCTCTGGACGACGAGAAAAAACGCATTTACGGGCGCTTCCATATTTGTTTATGTCGCTGGCAATGTGGCTTCCGTGTTTTCTCCCATTGCGTTAGTCTTTAAAATCGCTCTTGTAACAACTCTGTCTCGACAATATGATCTCTCATCGCTAACTTTTCTTTCCCGATAAACATTTAAGAGCTTAGTTGTTACAACGATAGAAATACCTATTGGCTGCAGTGACGTTTAAGTATGCATCGATGCGATGACGCTATGCGTTTCTACGTCACGGGCCGCGTGTTAGTTCTGACTAGATAGTCACTCCGCTCGCTATCGCGCTACGTGAAATACGACAACAGTACATAATCGCTCGTTCAGTCGCGGATTTCTCGCTTAGCTACGACGACTACTTCAGAATCGTGCTACTAACCTTAAAACGGCACTAGTTAGTCGCGCCTGGTCAATACGGCGTGCATATGTTCTCCTGTTTGACTCGGCTTTTTAATCGAGTATTTAGTACAAAGAAAACAGAAAAAAAACGCACATTGCAGAGGCCTCTACGGCCATGGCGATGCACTTGTTTTTGTCGCTCTTTTATCGACGCAATTCAATGAAGACGCCCGCTGCAACAGAGGCCAGCAAATCTATCGTGTCGTCTGCTACCAAAGCAAAGCGGAATGTAATACTTCAGAAATGGCTTTCATCGTTGCAGTACGACACTGAGACGACAAGAACATCTTCATAATTAGATATCAAGAAGGTAGGTTGCTTACAGAAAATTATTTACTTACTTGTAAGCAAAAGTCTAGCCTCATGTGGAGTCTCCATGCATTAGTCCATAGCAACGCCCCTAGCAACGGTTTGATAGGACCCAGACGCCATGTTGTGACGTAGTCACTTACGGGGTCAATTGACTAACGTCGCAATCTCGTTGCCTGCGGGGCAATAATTAGATGCTCGAGGATGGCCACGCCATGCGTTTCTTTAAAAAAAAACTGCAATGAAAAGAAAAATTTAGAAAAAATAATTAAGACACATATTAAAAAATAAAAAAAATAATTTTTCTAGAAAAAACTTTTTTCCTCAATATTTACTTCGTTAGACGCAATTTAGGTGCAGAAGGTGGAGGCCGCCGCCCGCTAAGCCCCGCCCCGTGCTTACAAGGTGCTGTACGATGCTCTGCATTGGCTGGAAAGATGATTGACGTGTAAAAGGTTGGTTGCAAATTTGTATCTCCGTGCCGTAATAGTATTTTAATCGACTAGTTTTTTTATGTTTGAGAAGCAAATAATCAAGATAGAGTCATTATTGTTTTCAAATGTATTCTGAGATTGCTTCTCCCGCTTTGGTTTGAAACGTTAACGAACATATGGCTGCCGGTCAATGCGGAGTGCTGAACGAGCAAAGCTCGTTGAGCTCGTCAGTTCTTATGAGTGCGAGTGGTTTTCAGTTCACGGAGGTATTTAGAGGAAGATCTACTCACCCGACGTAGTTTGCAACAAACAACTGTCGCAAGTACGCGACTCCGTAAGCGCTGTGCGGATGCTTGTTCTCGTAGCGGGACTGGCCTATACGCCTAGCGTCCCAGGGCCTGTTTGCTCGTAGCCTGTTAACTTTAACCGCGGTAAAAAGTTAACCGCATTTCCCTACGAGGGGGAATTTCAGGTCACGTGACCGGCAGAGTAAGGACGGCGGGAAAACATGGCAGTGCCCCTGCGAGTGAGCGTCGCTCGCTTTGGAACTAATATGTCATAGTAGCTCCAATATCGGGCGCGTTAGTCAGCAGTGATGTCACAATAAATCAGCATGAGCAAGCATGAGTCAGCATGAATGGTGCAGGGGCTTTCGCTCTGCCTTACCTCACCTAAATCGCAAAGCATGAACAATGACCTCGCCGTATTTTTAGATACTCTTTCGATTCTGGCGATTCCTAAGCCTAAATGAACGCGGTAATTGTCGGCATGGCAACGTCTTTGGAATACTATAGTGGATTGCCTTGACTCAATCGGCCGAGTATTGATAGCACACAGAAGAAAACAGAGTCCCAATAGACCTTTTGCTAAAATTTTCAAGCACCAACGTGCATGCTACAAGTGTAGTTACACGCGCTGCACGTGCTGGCGTCTGCAGTAGTAACTGTTCTAAAGCAAAAGCCGAAAACAAAATTTTGCCTTGCACGCGCGTATGTCAAAGCCTTATTATGATTATTTACTTCGAATATTTTATGCACGGAAAGCCAGCGCGCGCGGAGCGTCGATTTACACTTTCACCATTCTCCTCGATGCTTGGGTAATTTAGTAATAGCTCTATTTTCACTGGAGCCGAATACATGGTTTTTAATTTATGATGGTGTTATGTACAGTTCTTACATGCTGGCCAACCATGCCGCCGGTGTAACGCCCACCTTTCCCTGCTCACTTCTTTTTCATCGTTTCTAGGACTGAATTTCGTCGTTCTCTTTCGAACTTGGAAGGAAATTTTAACGAGGCTTGTCTTCAGTTCGGACAGCCAAAAGTTTAGACATTTTCCAAACAAGGGTTAATTTAGTTTTACCTTACGCAATATCTGTACCACGAGCAACAAAAAGTGTTCCTTAAGCTCAAACGTATGCCGCGCTGCGTCGCGAAAACCCGGTAGCGCGCGTTCTTCTATCCCCCGTTTTCTGAAACTTTTCAACAAAAGCAACTTATATTCGCTACAACCAGTAGGTTACACCACCTACCTGCCCATAATAAAACATGAAGCTATCGCTCATCCAGCCCTCGTAAAACTTGGCTAGGTACTTGTGGGTACCTTGTAGGGAAGGACGGTTAAATTTTCACCGCGGTTAAAGTTAACCTACTTCGAGCAAACGGGCGCAGATCAACGATTTTGATCGATCTGGCTTCATTTCTTTCTTTGCGCGTGTTCAAGCTGAATAAAGACGTTGGTTCCTCTAAAAGTGTCCTTGCTGCTCCGTGAATTGTGCAACCATCATGATTGCGACCATGGTTTCAATACTGAGAAGATCCCTACACAGGTAAGAATTTGCGATCACTTTGGTTGGAGGCAATCGGGCGTTCGGCTCGCATTCAAGTTTGTCAAGGTATGTTCCAATCATTGCGCCTCGCAAGGCAAACTTTTAAGTTTTGCAGTGCGCCTTTCTTACTAAAGCGAATATTTTTACGTCGGTTTTGAATTGTGCGTTATGACGCTCACCCAGCCTTGCTCGCGGATGCCACGTGAAAAACATTTCAAGAAGAGTAAGGCTAGAAAGACTGCGTATTCGTTTTGTTGATTTTTTGTAGTTCTCTCGGTCGCTTATTACGCACAGCGATAGACGCAGACGGACGCCTGTATTGGACCGCGTCTCCTCGGGCCTAATGGAACGCTATAACGCCGCTTTCATGGTCGCGCCTTCTGAGCGTTGCAGAAGTTTTTAGACGGCGGACAAATAGCAGACGGATGGAGGCGAAAACGGACGCCGACCCGCAGCTTTTGCGTCCGCGTCTCGGGGCATTGCAGACGACGATAGACGGCGGTGAAAAAGCAGACGATGTCGGAGGTTGCCGCTCGTCTGCTCGCACGACTAGCAGGCGGTGTTAGACTTCCAGACTATAGACGCACCGGATGACGCGAAAGGGAGACACTACGCTTATTAGCCTGTTCGGTCGAGCAGCCGAGCCAGTCCAGTAGTAATGGGCGGGGCCACTCATTTGTAGGCGGGGCTTAGAGCGGGCTGTGACATCCACCTAAATTGCCTCTAGCGGCGTAAATATTGCGCGATATTTTTTTTCGTGAAAAATATGTTTACAAAAATACGTGTCCCATTTATGCCCTTTTTGAAAAGAAAAGTTTTTATTTCCTCGCAGTGTTTTTTAAGTTGTCGTTGGCTAGCCTCAGCACACGTCGGAGCGCAGTCGACACTATGTCTCGTTTCACTAAGACCGGACGGAAGCGGCGTCGCTACAAGCTGATGGAGATCAATCAAACAGAGTCGAGAGCGCACTAACTTGGTGTTGTTTATGTTTCTGTAAGTGTTCCACCGTCGCTGAACCAATCATGTACGGGAAATGACCGGTGACGTGCTTGCGCTTTCGATGCTGTTTCATTGGTCCCATCTCCATTTAGCTTCGTCTGCGTCCGGACTTAAGGCGAAACGAAGCGTAGGAGCCAATGGAGTGAAATAAATGACACAGAAAATGCCGCGTCACCTCGTTCATACTCTTTTCAGGACGTGATATTGGCGTCTAGCCCAACCAAACGTAAAGAGCGCGCCGTGACGTTGCGGTTTTAGTTTGGGTGTAATGTGTTTGAGGGCCTCCTAGGTCCCTAAACTCGTTAAACACAAAGTTGGGGCCGAAGTTGACGGAGCGCACCAATTGGCTTATCACGATGATGACTTCGCGCTTTTTTCGCCGACGTCTAATTGGCGCACCCGCAAACTTTTTGCCCCGACTTCGTGTTATACGAGTTTGGGGCCCCTAGACTAACAGAGCTCCGACCTAAGGCGAATCCGAAGATGTAGTCCACATGAACTTCATGTGCTTCATGTAAAGCGCACATTAGGTTAGAAAAAAGTGACGCGCAATATTTATTGAAAGAGTAATTGCGCGGTGTGCATATTTAGACAACCGGAAGTTAGTCAGCCCCAAAGCACGTCTGGTGTCTCAGCTGTAGATGAGTAATTTATCTAGTGCAGTACAACAGCTAGCCTGGAGTCTTTAACGTTCACCAAGCAGGAGAGATACACGAACGCACGCCGGTACGATGCTCATCCAGATCAAAACGCGCAGAGGTGGGGAGACGGACCCAGGACCCCTGGGGCTTGCTGCGCGAGCTTTCGCTCCACGCGTTCCAAGCTGCGGCCCATTAACAAGTTCGGCCACCGACTCTCCCATTTTTATTGAGACGTTGCCAATGACATTACGGAGCACGCGCTTTCAAGTCGCGCTTGTTATTTACGTAAAATAAATATCTAACAGAACCAATTGAAGTACCTACTTAAGACACAACCATGAACGACTTTGAAACAGTGAACGAAGCAGCTCGGCTTAGGCTTACTTTTCTGTAACGAAAGAGTGCTTTCTCGTCACGTCACATGAGAGTATACGCTGACAACACAAGATATGTGTGTATATCTGCAAACAACTCGGGCTACAAAACAAAACAAAAAAAGAAGTACAGGTTTTTTTTGTAAGCTAAGATGAAACCTACGTTCGTAGCTTGCGACTATCTCCGCAGCGTATTATGGCACCCCGATTGTCACAAAGAGGAAAAAGGGGCACGACACGAAGGAAGAGAGTGGGGGTCACAACGCAAATTTTTCACAAAGCGACAGCGTTTAACGCTTCCCTCTCCCTCGCATTTTAACTCTCTCCGTTAATTCTCCTCTTCCTGGTAAACCCGCCGCGCAGCGACGGCACGGCCCCGCCAAAAATTCACCAGCGCAACAGTCGGGGCTTGCCGGCGTTCATTAATCTTCATTAGCTCCATGATTGGGTTGAATGCTCTACAGCTTGAGTTAACCTCCTTTACCCTCTCGCCGACGCTTTTCCTCCCTGTCTTTTTCTTTCTCTCCTTTTTTCGAAGTTATTTTCCCTCCCTGTATCAGGGCGTGGGAGTTTTGGGGAGGCGATAGTGGCGGCGATGCTCGACACAATTAAACTTTTGATCGAATGGTGGCAGCGCCGCTTTTGTGCTCCCGATGCTCGTTTTCTCTGGCTCGAACTGGCTGGCTTTACGGAGGATGTCTTGTTCATTTTCTCTCTGGCCCCGTCCGTGCGCCGCTGTTATCTACTGCAGCGTCTTTCATTAGAATCTGTTCCAAATGAGCCTGAAGATCGCAGATTGGCCAAGCGGGGATTGCTCGCTTCTGGGCCAACGCGGTCGTACGTTTTATCGTTTTGTTTTGTTATGTTTTTGTTTAAAACGTGGACGAGGAAGCGCAAAGCTTCGGCGAGTTTCGTTGTTGCATCTCTGCCCCTCCCCTCCCCCTCCTAAGCCCCGTTTAAATTGAATAATATTCTGAACTGAGATAATGTTTGACGTGAGCAGTGATGCCGCTGTATCCTACAATTGGCACTGACGTATTGTAATTTAGAACTCACGTTTATTAACGACCTTATGGTTTGATGGATATAAAATCAAATGCAGGTCAATGTAAAGTTTTGTGAATGGTGCAATTCTATGACTAGAGTAATAAGTGATAATTTTTGTTGCCTTTATAAACAGCTAAAGAAGGCATCGTTTAAATTATTCGTGACCACTTGTTTCCGGTTATTGTACTAATGAGACGTAATAATTTTAGAAACAAAAAACACGCAGCAACCTGCTACTCAGCTTTAAATTACGAAAAAATAAAGAGTTCAGTTACTCTGAACTGAAATCAGTATAGGCTCCTAGACAGATACACAAAGTTCCAAATTTCTCAGGCTTCAAAATTCTAAAATATAAAAGATTATTTTTAAAAGTAATTCAGACATTTTACACCGTTCCGGCACTGGCAAGTGCTGCCAGCCTGTCACATCGACATCCTATGAACCATATCACACAGTGAAAAGTAAATTTATTGTCGAGTTTTAGGGAAACGTTTTTGCAGATCCGATACGGTACGATGGGCCCTCCGGTACGAACTGCGCATGCGCTACCGCAGAAGACTCGCACATGCGCAGTTCGTATCGGAGGGCACATTGTACCGAACCGGATATGCAAAAACGGTTCCATAAAATACTCCAATAAAAGGACACGACCATCCGGTTCTGACCGGATAGTGGTGTTTGACCTGATGGTGGTATCGCTCGAAAATACCCTCCATATTTGAGCGAGCATGCTAACCAGCCAAGAATAACGTAAACGTAAGAAAATCTAAAAAGAAAAAAAAACGCATTAGCCGTGTATCATATGAGAACAACGCACGGTCATTTATTTACTTTTTTTTTACACAGTGCGTTTGTCACAGGTGATGTTTCACTACTCGAAGAAATGAAAAACGTAAAAGACCTTAAATTTATCTTGTTCTACCGTTGTTACTTTGTACAGGTTTGCGAAGCGTCGTGGAAAAGCAGCCAAGGGGTGAGCGAGGACTATTTTTAAATCCTGTGATTGCCTAAATTCTGACGAATATAGCTTTTCATCAGCATTACTCAAGATTGGTATTGAAGTCGATGATAAAGTTCAGTTGTGAAGCTATTAATTCCATGTCTTTACCCGTTACTGTTGCTTCCGTGGCAAATTCATTACAACTAAGTTTATGATAACAAATAAACATTGACATTTATCAAAATATGGAAGAAGTACCAAAATAGGAAGGAACTTCAGAACGATAACCTCGAGACTTGAAACCAAGAAAAAATCAGACAACTATGCACACTGTTTTTATTACCGTATTTTATTATTTGTTCCCAGTTTCGGGTTTATGAATATAAAACTAATTTACCAGCTTGCCTGCATTATATCTTTTTTTTCTCACTTTCATCAATGAGACGTAACCGCGGAATTCATAAAGCTCAATCCAATTGACGCGCCCCTCCACTTCCTCAAGGAAGAAGCGAAGGCCGCCCTGCCGTCGTCGCGAATGGCCAGCGCCGGTACTTCCGCCTGGTAACCGGACCAAAAGCTCACCGGACGAAAGCTCACCGGACAGAAGCTCACCGGACAGAAGCTCACCGGACAAAAGCTCACCCGTTTTTTGACAGACCCGGACAAAAGCATCACCCATTTTTTGACAAACCCGGACAAAAGCTCACCTCGATTTTATTTTTTTTCTACCCGGGCGAAACACGGGCTGAAATTAAGTGCGCGGACGCGATGGACATTGGACTATTTTTAGGAGAACTTGTACCTCATCCACCATTGAGTTGGTAATTTTCAAAAATACTTTGAAAGAACGGGAGTTGCGGCCTTTTGGAAAAGTGCAAGATAGATGACCAATTTAGAAAACTGTGTGGGATTTTAGATAGGCTCGCGTTCCTTCCACCACAGCTTGTTCCACAAGAACTAACCACCAGGGAAAAGTCTCAACCGGTGACATCGGCTACCTGTTGGACTATTTTGATTCCACCTATGTCAACGGCCGCTTCCGTTATGCTTCTGTTCCATTCGCGGCGGCACCCAGAGCGAATTCTTCCCTTCGCCTGACTCTACGCCGACGACGACCGGAGTTTCACCCGTTATTGGTGAATATGTACGACGCCACTCTCAAGATAAAGACCGGATGACACAACACCGATGAAGGATGGAGTACCGGGTTCCAGAAGCTCGTCGGCCACGCCCATCCAAGCGTCTTGAGGCTGATTGAAAGCCTACAGCAAAATCAGGCGCTCGTTGCCACGGCATTGACACAACCCCGGAGAAAATGCAGATAAAGCGGTCAATAACCACTCTGCGCCTGCACAATCGTTTTAGAAATATTTGAGAGGGCTTGCATGTACATCGAGATCTACCAAGACTGCTGAGCTAGCAGGGGACTGCATTCAGTTCTAACCAATCGATAAATGAACTTGTTTTTATTAAAAATCAACAAACCATGCGCCTGTCAGATTTAATTTATCGTTGCCTTTTGTGTCGCACGCATGCACCTGAGTTGTCCGCACTCGTGTTAAGACGAACATGAAATTTTCTCGTGGTGAGCTTTTGTCCGGCTCTGTAAAAAAATGGGTGAGCTTTGTCCGGTCTGTGAAAAATGGCGAGCTTTTGTCCGGTGAGCTTTTGTCGGGTACTTCGGTCCGGTGAGCTTTGTCCGGTGAGCTTTGTCCGAGATTCCTCGCGCCTTTCTTGGGGATGTGGACGGCTCCTTAATTGGAGTGAATTTTGTGAATTTCACACTAAGTCTTATATCACTACGTTTAAGCACTACATTAATGGTCTATTTCTAGTCTTACCTTTCATCTTGCAGAGCAAGAAAAACTTCAATAAATATTACGAAAAGCTAGTTTTCAAATTCACGTATACACAGTGATGTCACGTTTATATGGACACTTACTGTTCCCCAAACATGATCGTTTATAATATGAGTTGTCCATATTAGCGAGACAAAAATGCATGTATTATCTCTCTTTATTCCCGAAAATGGTGCCCATCTAGCGGGGTATCCATATTAACGTTCTCCACATTAATGAGACATGATTGCCATGTTTAGTCGATACTATATGAAAATAGCAATGACGAGAGATTGCCGTCCAAACAAAAGGGTTACATGTCGTGCTGCAATCGCTAAAGTACAGCACGAAGGACACTACCAGGCGAGTGCCATCTTTAGAGAACGCGGAAGGTCGGCAATGACCAGCCGTTCCCATAGCGCGTCTTCGTAAAGCTGCTTGTCTGACTCAGGTTTTCGCTGGCCCTGCATGCCGAGAACTCGAAGTTTCTTTTTTGTTTGTCCGCTAAAAGGAGAAAATATATTTTGTTTTCTCAATTCAGAGCATAACATCAGATTTAAATATGCTGAACTGACAAAACCTGTATGGCAGCATAAATGTAGCAAAACCGGTCTGCAAATAATCACTCGCTCCCAAATCACGGCCGAGGTTGGGCGGTCGGAACGACACAACCACTCTTGTTCTCGGTGTACCTGTGACAGTGTAGTGCCTCTTGGCGTGATTTAATCGTTCAGACTCTCAATCACTTATGATAAAACTCTTTGGTGCCGACCGTACGTGTTAGCTTAAAGAAGTTCACATGTTCGGTACATTGAAAGTGCATCAGGCAATCAAATATCGGGGGCACATATAGAGAATGCGGTAACAAGAGCAATGTAATAAAACAGTTCGCAGTTGCATACGGAAAAGAAGGCGCATATAACTTTAAGACAAAACTGACCCTGTTTTAATTGAAGATGACTTTAAAAAATAATAAATTAATTAATCTTATATGGTACATTGCATTCTTGTTATATAAGACACACACACACACACACACACACAACAAAATATTGGGATCTTGAAGTGAATATATCAACTGCAGGTCCACTGTTACTTAAGTTTAGGTCAAAACAATTTCCTTCACACCTTGATGTCGGGTGAGGTGGTGACCGCCATACTGCATATTTTGCTGCAAGTCGCCCAAAAATGCATCCAATTACGGTTGAGTAACCCTGTCTCTTATAAGTATATATTTTATGTTTCGAAGAGTGGCACATTTTATGGGATAGTATGTAAAGCCAATCATAGCCAGCTCCGAAGAATTTTAGATAGCGGCTCATGTGTTTCCACTCGCAATTATGACTGATGTTTTGTTGAGTCTAATTTTCTTCTTAACTAAGACTCTCGAGAAAATCTCCATGTCAGTTTTTCACTTGAAGTTAGTCTAACTGTCCTACCACAAAAGCTAACGCAGTAAACAACAAAAACAATCCTACCATCTTGACAATTCGCCCGCAGAAAAATGAAATTGAATTTGTGACGATTCTCAGATTAAGCTTCTTAGATGTTGTATTGTGCAAGCATGGAACAGAGTGCTAAAAGGCACAACGCCGCAAGTAAGGCAAGGTTTCTCATTATTTGTTACGGCCTAGCTTCCTCCTCCTCCATTCCAGTGATTTACATAAAAGAAACGCCCATTTCAGGCACGGGAAAAAATGTTTAGCCATGTTACAAAGGACTTACCGACCTAAATCATAATATAAACAATTATCAAGAACAAAATGACAAACGAATCTAGAGTACCCAGTTCCTGCGGCTTTGTTTTAAACATTGCACGAACTATTTTGACCATAAACTTTGGAAAAACTAACAGGAAACTTGAAATTAAAGCGAGTAGGCAGGCGAGCTGGTTTAAAATCGACATGATAACCCTGGAGCGAGGGGTCAAAAAAAAAAAAAACAAGGACGGACACGAAACACTGCATTATTGAAATAAATCTAAGCTAAACATTCAAAATAATTTTCTGTCCTTCTCATTGCAACTCACGATATGATAAGAACCATACAAACACCAGCGTGCGGAACACATCCAAGTTCAGAGAGGATTCGTTCGTAATAACATTCATTCATGCATGAACTGGATGGGCGGTATAAATCCCATTTCGTAAGAATGTATTTTTTACTTTTTTTATTTTTCATCATCAGCGACTTTGTATACCTTCTTCTAATTCCCTCATTTCGACTCGCTCCGCTCTCTTATTTAGCAGACCCGGCGAACGAAAACAGCTCTGCTCTTAGTTTGTTCCTTTCGTTTGATATTCCATTTATCAAACTTGCCGCTACTTCGAGAAGAAGTACAAAGACTTTCTGCGGAGGTTTGTCGGCTTCTATTCTCCCAGTTGCCTGCCACTTTTGTTTTTCGTGTATTTACTTATTATCCAGTAAAGTTTATTCGCAGTTCTCCTGGCGCTCTTTTTGCCTTCATTGCGGGCTCCTTCCAGGAATTCATTTTTCTCCCGAGCCGTCAATACTGA
>JAZHYW010010395.1:0-41675 GCA_037355805.1 Ixodes ricinus
CCTAAGAGCTGCGCTCTCAAAATACTAAGTGCCTCCACATGAAACAAAGCAGAAAATCAGAACATAGACAAAGAAAAGGAGAATCTAAGCATACCCGCTTCTAGTATAATTCGTCTTATCCGTTCTCAAATAGTTTTGATTTCTAGAAATGCCTATGTCTTCGTTCATGATCGAAGAACCTCCGCAGTTGCAGCATGGATGCAGTAAATCAGTGCAGACTAGACCTTGACAAACCATAATGGACACGTGGAAATGAATGAGTTACCACGTAGTACGCGCATGAGTCGGTGGTCTCAGGTCTCTAAAGACATTTGTTGTGAGCAGACTGATTTTAAATAAAACTTCTAGTGCTTTGATTTTGAAAGTTTAAACATTCATAAGCAACACTGTAGGGCGCACTCAGTTTTTTGTGACGTCAGAAATGGCACGGGGCACCGCCATCCTTTGCAGCGCACCTGATCAAGATGCCTGCACTTTTTGTAGCACGGCAATGCAGTTGTTCTGATGCGAACAGCCGCCGTTGCTAATGCTATTTCCTTTGTAGATCACTTTATTGGCCCTTACCTCAACTCGCACGACGGATTCGGTGTAGCTTGAACTCTCACTCCGGCATGCAGCTGCTTTTATATACTGGATGTACTAGTGAAAGACAAGATGCAATGGGCTTGAGTACGGCTCACCAAGCACAGATGTGTAGAAAATAGTGTCAAAACTCTGATGTCAAAATAAAAATTTAAGTTTTCTGAAGGTGGATACAACTATGGAAATGGTTGTGAATACATGTTGCACGGTCAATATGAAAGTATATGTGTTAGACGCACACTCTAAGAAAACCTGTTGCATTTATCGTTCATGCAAATTACTTCGGAGAACCGAGCGCTGCAGTCTCGAGAGGGAGTTCGGTGAATGAGTTCAACCGAAAATGAGTGTAGGCGGAAAAAGCAGTTTGATCTGCGACAATGAGCATTACATAAGCAAGTGACATGTCATTATTACTGTTACAGCGCCGACTGTTTCTCATAGATTTAAACCAAACTGTCTGCCGCGTCATTCGGTGAGTTCCCTCCGTACAATACAGGGTTTGGCTCTCTCGAATGCTTTGCGAGAAAGTTGATGAACTGAAACATATCTAGCGTAGTTATAGAAAAACCATTTCCACAATCCTGTCTCAGCATCGTAAATAACATTGAAATGTTTGCTAGAGGCAAGGTTAGTGCAGGTAGTTCAATAGAAGAAATACTTACTTTTTCGGGAAACCATATTTCCGTAGTAAACGTAATAAAGTTCCCTAGGTGCAGTCCACCTTTGACCATAATACAGAATTTTGATAAAGATACCAACAGTGTATGTGCGTTGTCATCCACTATTTTCCAAGATAAGTGCTCCTGCCTACCGGAACACTCTACACACGTGGTGCGCGAGTGGGTTTAGGACTGAGGAGGCTAGGAATACAATGCGTTCACTAAGGCTTGTCTGGCTCTTCTGACCATGCGGGTACATTCGTCGCAAATCCCCGATTTCTAGACAAATTTCTTTTAGAATGACCAAATCTCGTCCACGCTCGAGGTAAAACACTAAATCGTGATTCCCTCAGATTGTGTGAATCCTTCTCAAAACTGCGGTACAACCTGCAAATGAACTCTGTTGTGCTGCAGCACGCGTCGATGTTGCCTGCTCGAGGGAGAAAATAACTGTTAGTGTTGAAGACGACATCCCACGATGTACAGGCGAAAACGTTTCATGAACTAAAATAAAATTCATATCATTCAAGAGAAACAGATAGGCTCACAAAGTGACGACACCATGATTGTTGTTGTTGGTTTTAATCCTGCATACGAACAAAAGTTACCTCCTCTTTTCTCCTATATGCAGTAAAAGCCTCATCTTTACGGCCCCTATTTCTTCCTGAGTCGGTCACAGAGGGCATAATCATAATCACGGCCACTAAATTTCGCGAATTTAGAGGCCGCATTGAAACTCTTCAAAAACCGAAATTTCCCTTGCGCCTTTTATTTCGCAAACTTTTCAATTCGTGAAAATTAAGGGCTCGCGAACTGATTAGGGGTTCACAGTAGTTTCCGTGTGTCTACATGATGTTAACATTTCAAGGAGTCTGAACGTACTGGTTTAAGAAACAAATTGGCCTATGCAAGAAAGCGCCCTTCTCCAGGTTAGGCACGCGAGATTCTTTCACATTGCCTACAAGATGGCAGATCTGGTTTAGCATAGCTTTTGGTAAAACGGAGTCTCAAAACTAGCTATGTTCGGTGTCAACTCTTTTGTGCTGCATTGTCAAGGCTAGAGTAGCTTCCACACTGCTTCGGCCCAGCACTGTTGCGAGAGCATGTGGTTTAATGTTGCATCTAATTTGCACGGTCTAGAGAAAGCTACCGATTGGCAGAGTTGGAGCACTGCGGAAGCTACTGTAGCAACCTTGACAGCGTAGCACATCATAGTTCACGCCGACTATAAAAGCATCGAGGAATGGGCACATGCAAACTGTGCATATCTTAATAGAAGTGGATTCGAAGCAAAGGTAAAAACAATATGTGTACTTACGGCGGCCATAATTGCATTTCTCAAGCTTTGATCACATGTGTCTCTCGGTATCACCATTCGGTAAGGAGCACCAGCAACACGCCGGTGAGACACCGCCGATTCCTGGATTGAATGAAAACGACCCTTCTCATGTCTTGGGAGGAGATCCGAAACGCTGCTTTATGCCAGATGTTGTATCTGGCTGTAGAAGATACCAGAGCGCACGACACAAGAGCGCCAACATTAGAGCGCCGACACTAGGGCGCCGCGACGCCCTTCTGTCGCGCGCCAAAAACCAAAAACCGTAATTGACAATTATTCAGCTCAAAATTGTCTCAGAACACCTGGCGCACATGTTTACGTTGATGCGCACTAACATAACTCAAAATTAGACAGAAAAGAAACGACATTCGCTTACCGCTTCACAGAAAGACGCCTTCAGTTCTGTGACGATCCTGAGGCCTAACTTCAGAAGTCGTCGCGCGGTCGGGCGAGGCCAACCTCCGCGCCGCGCTTACCCAGGCTGACCAAGCCTGGTTGAACTATGCGAGGCGCCGTCGAGTTGAAAGCCAGAGTCGGAGTAGAACCGTACAACCAGACAGCTGTCCCGTAAACCGTAGATCGAGCCGTCGACCGGCAAGGTCTTCTGCCATGCCGCTGCGTCTCTGCGACGACGGAAGCCGCAGAAGCGGAAGCGAAGTCTTAACCCCGCCACCGCCGGCGGCAGTGGCTGGGTTGTGGCTGGTTGCGGCGGCGAGACGAGCTCCTCCGCTCTGGTAGCACGGTGACGTCGGAAAAAAGAACAAGTCCGCTCTTCAACTCTGACTTTCATCTCGACAGCGCCTATGCTGACCGTTGGGTTTTGAAAATATTTGCAATGCTGACCGGTGTTCTTCGGTGGAATAAAGTCACCGGGAACGTCCGACGGCAGAATATTATACTAAAAGCCGGCACACATACCTGCTCTTCAAGCGTAAACATAGCGGTCGCTTATTTGCGAGAAGGTCAACTCTTTTGGCACGTTAGTGGGATCATAATAGAGAGTTTTAGTAGACCGTTTCCATTTTCCGCTCCGCTCTGAGGGTGCCAAACTGCGCATGCGCGGCCCGCTTCGCCGGAATGGAAAGCGGAGGTCCAAAAACGCGTTTTAGTAGACCGTTTTTCTTCAGCGTAAGAGCGTTTCGAGAGCGTTCGAAAATTCGCTTGCATAGCTCCACCAGTAGACGTTTGTAGTACTAGTAAGACAGCAAAAAACTAAACGTTAACACCAAGAATGTGAAGGGAGCGTGTTTCTAAAGGTAGTAAAAACGAAGGCGAGAATAATAAACACAAAAGAGTAGGCACACACCCGAAGAATATTAAGCTATAAAATATAAATATAATCGTTCCACCCTGTGTGCGAGTGAAGCCGAAGGTATAAGCACGAGCATGTTGATCTAAACGGTACTTGCACTGCACGAGCGCGCGTGCTGGTCAAGGACGCTGAAAGGCCGGCACTCGCTCATGTAGCTTCTGCTCCACTCGAAGTAAAACTGAAACAGATTTATGTATTCGAAGTAGAAATGAGTATATACATGCATCATCATGCATGTATATACCCATCAAACTATCATGTTCACTATACGCGGCACCGCGGGCCTCCATGGTACGGGCTGCTGCCTTTCCGCGGTGCCGCGGCTCTCCAGAGCCAAATAAATAAAGACTAAAAGACTAAAAATGAAAGAAAAGGACGAAGTTTGCGCATTACGAGTACACCCTTTTGCGAAGTACGAGCACAGTGTTGCTCAAGGCTAGCAAGGCACCTGCACGATGAATCCCCGCGGGTCTCAAGGAAGGAGACTTCTACTAACGAGATTAAGCTGGCGAGACATCGAATCAATGATTTGTATCCCTCATGCCATGAAGCGCCGAAGATTCCTTTCCGAACGCGGTTTGCTGGAAATTGCCAACATAGAAGAGAAATCCTTTAGGAGGCAATCCCGCTTAAAGAAGGACCTGGCTGCTCTGCAAGTGGGCCTCCAAATCCCAGCACCTGACAGATCGGCGCAGGGTGTTGCCAATCTGGCGAGACGCTTTGCATGGATCTTTGTCGACTGGCCTATCGCAACCGTCTGTTCGAACTTGGATGAGCGTTTGGATGGAACTTGTCGGTGTTCTCCAGTATATTGTGAACCTCATCGTGGGTCACATCAACGAGACGTTCGGCCACCTGCTCGCTGACATGAACAAACATAGGTGGTTGACCCTGGCGAAACTGGATCTTTGCTCACAGGTGAGACCTTACATGGTTTGTGTAAATTTCGCGTTTCCACTGATCTTATCACAGCTGCTCTGTTTAGTAAAAGTTACTTTTTTTATACGCCAATAATTTACGTCTTTACTTTTGCTGCGGCACAAAAAAAAACGACAAGGTGTACATGGGCAGTGTCAGGACAAGTCATGACGAGCGTGTTTGTAATCTGTGAGTTTTAGTAGGCCGCTTTTATGAGCCCTTTATGCTCTACTTTACGCTCTGCAAGAAGCATCGTCCCCACCGCGCATGCGTGGCCCGCTCTGAGTTGGAGCGTATAGTTAGCGGAGTGAGCGTGCGCTCCGCTTTACAACTTGCAGAGCGGACTGCCCTCAGCGTCCTCAGCGTGATCGCTTAGATCTCAAGATGGCTGCACTTACTCAATACGCGTCGATGTTTTTCACCGTGACCTCAGCTTGAAAGAGGCCGAATCAAGAAGTAAAGCGTACGCCCCACGCGTGAAAAGTAAACCATTCCATTTGAGTTCTATGTAACGCAAAAGAGCATAATCAAACGAAGTGAACGAGTATCACTTTGCAACCAGCACGGTGTCGGTAAAGTCGTCGCGTTTTAGTGGACCTTCTATGGCTATGCAGTCAGATGTACGGGAGCGAGTGCTTGAACGCGGATTATACCTGTGCACGCGTCCTCCTGTTGAAAATGCCACTGAAAGCTGACCACAAGCATAGCGCTCGCAAGCCGCACCAAAGAAACCATTCCTCTCAACTTTATTTATTCATATTCGCTCGTAATTTTTGAATTGTTTAACTTTCCTCCGGAAATGTTCTCCTTGGATTTCCTTGGTAGATTTAGAAAATAATAGAGACTTGAATGCAGCCTTTTTTAAAGTGCATGCCATGCCGCCACTATTCTTCGAGGCCGCCTTATTTTGGTCAAGCGTCTAGGGAGCAAGAGAGCTGCGTCATTGTGTGTCGCGGATGCGAGTCTAAATGTGTTAGGCACGAATGCTGTGTCAATGCTGGATATGAACTCGGTTCTGGTCACAAGTCTCGCACTAAAAGCGATGCCCTAAATATGGCGGCCGAATATGTTACCCGGAAGTGTTTTGAAAAGAGTTACCGAAAACGGTCGAAAGAATATTCCACGTCAAGTTTTGTCTGGTGAAAACCAGACAGGCATAAACAATGCAAAATTTATCAAACACAACACTGGACTTCTAAGCAATAGCGGTAGACTATAACGCTTTTCAGAAGTTTCGTTTTGAATTCCGGCGTGGCGGGCCTCACATGCGCAGTTTGACGGCCTCAGAGCTTAGCAAAATTAAAAAAAACAACTAAATCTTTTTTTTCTTTTTTTACATTTACGATAAAAATAGTTTTACAGCCCTACCATGGAAATACACTTTATCTTATATGAGTAACAAGTCCCATATCACATGTTTTGGTAGTGTTTAAATACTGCAGTGTTTTAAGAGTGCCTTTTTTTTTCTTTTTATTAGGCCGTCAGAGACAAGGGAGCACCCCTGGACAACTGTTGGGGTTTCGTTGACCGCACAGCATGCCCATATGCCGTCCATCGAAGAATCAGAAGCCACACTTTTCTGGTCACAAGAGGGTGCTCGTCGTGAAGCACCAAGCAGTGATGTGCCCAGAAGGCATAATTTGTCAGCTGGACGAACCCTACGAAAACGAGGGGCATGTTTTTTTTTTAAATATTAGAATGCGTAAACTGATCACACTGGATCATATCCCAGCTTTTGTACTGAGCGAAATACTTGTCCAACTAAGCTGAAAGGCATCCAGAAATATTTAATAAAAAAACATTTACTAACGACTCTCATTTTACTTCTCAGATGTGCGTGTGAATATTGCATCTAATCAAATTACAGTGTTACTGTTGACTTCAGCATTGTAAAAGTAGCCTGTGTTGCGTGGCCTTCTATTGCAAGAAAACACCGTAGCACAAGTGAGGCTGAAACTAGGAGGGAGCTTAAGTCGAAAAACGCACTTTCAAAAACACACAAAAGAAATGAAAAGAAGTGTAGCCAAGCAAAATGGTTTCATGTCATCCCCCAAGGCAGATACATACACTGCGCTCCACTGTTAATACGAACACGAGAAAATCGCTTTTATTTGCAGTTTATTTCTTTGGCAGCTATTGAGAGAGCTGAAAGTTTGTCGCTCAGATTAGTACGCCAAACGAGCGCTTTATTCCATACCAATAGGTTGCTGTCAGCCCCTCGAATTTAAGGTGAAAAATAAAAACAGGATATAGATTGTTCCCGCTAACAATGTCGCGCAGTGTACATAAACACCAGATACCCTATCACAAACCGAAGCATACGAAGAAGAAAAACTCATTTCATTGGGAAAACAAAAAAGTAGAGACATAAATGGAGCAGTGAGCACTCACTTTCGCTAATTTGCACTGTCTTGCTGCCTAAGCCAAACAAAATATCTGTCCGTTTGCCGACTGCTTTAGTCTTTAGTCTTTAGGCACCGGGGAAAGGCAGCAGCCCGTATTATGGAGGCCCGCGGTGCCGCGTCTATAGGAACATGATAATGTGATGAGTATGTACATGCATGATGATGACGACAGGGGTTGTTGGTATTGGGGAGGGTGGCAGTCCGATTCGCAGAAGTCCAGATTTCGTGGAGGCGGATTGGGCGGGTGAGCAGCGAGCCATGGGGATTTGGCACGCCGTTCGATCGGTGCATGAAGGAGCCACAGGAACATGATGGCGCTGTTGCTCACTCGGGTCCACTGGGGTCAAAGCATCAGGCTCCAAGGAGGTAGCCCAGCCAAAGTAGAAGCTGCCGCCTCCGAGGAACCGAGGCCCAGGGCTCAGATTGAGGCACCGCCGTCGCCCGGTGTGTCATCCTCTCAACGTCGTCGTCGCAATCTCGCATAGAAAAATCCAGCCCACTGGCTTGGACATGTTCCCACCGTTCAGGGGCCGTGAAAGGATTGCGGCCAGCGATTTCCCGAAGCAGCCAGAGGTTCTCGATCACCGTGAAACGTTTTCTTGAGGACGCCATTTAAAACAAAGTCGGCGCAGCCTTCTTAGTGCAGCGAGGCTCATAACGGTCAAGCGCGCTCCCAAGCATAAAAACACCATCTACTGAAGCTTTACTGAGAGTGGAACGTGCTTCCTAAAATGGCGACGAAAGCGGAGCTGACGCTTCACGCTCAAATCTCAGAGCGGGTCGCGCATGCGCGATGGCGACTCCGCTTTCCATAGAGCGGAGCGTGAAAGCGAAAACGGTTTACTAAAACTCTCTAAAGGCTGTAAGCATAACGATTTGACGTATGATGATGGAATCTCGATGTGTGCATTTCATAAACAGTTTGCGATTGGCGCTTTTAGATTTCTTTAAGGTAGCTGAAGGTAGTTTATTTCTTTTACATCGGGCTTTTTAAACGAAAGATCCCTGTGATACCAGGCACCGCACAAAATACATGGAGTGTACTACGGCTGTTGTCTACGAAATTCCAACGTCATGCGGCTCGTCTTATATCGGCCAGACGGGAAGGTGCTTCAACGATCGTGCACGTGAACACGCCGCGGCGACGAAAGCCACTCCATCGGGATATCTTGCCACTCACTGCAGTCGTTGCCCATGTGCCCCGTCATTTGGCGACACCAGGTTTCTCGCTAGATAACGGGATAGGGTTTCTAGAGAGCTGCATGAGGCCTTGGAAATCCAGGCAAAGGGCAAAAAATGCATAAGTGTACGTCACTTTCCTTATCTGTGAATGAGTATTACTTCTTGTTGCGGGGTCACACAAAATTTAGGAGAGATTAAGTGTTAGTTCAAAGCTATATATATGATTAGCTTTCACGAATAAAAACCAGTTGCGAGTGTGCTCTTGTCTGTATACTTCCTCGTCCTTGTGTTTGTTTGTTTTTGCGCTTTTTTATGTGATTTATATTTCTCCACCAATCAAAGCAACCAAGTAGAAAAAATAGAAAGAAAGAGAAAGAGAGAGAGAGATTGAGAGGATGTGCAACAGAAAGGGTGGTAAGGACACAAAATTGGCGTGTCCTCACGGACGCAAAGGTGAATGGGAGCCTGCAGGACGAAAAAAAAGGACGAAAAAAACGAAGATATAAACGGGACAGAGAGTACCCAGCCGTACGCACCCAAACGAAACGACCCTCGGGTCCTTTCATGTACGACGAACGACTCTCCATTTCCGGCTGCAGAGGACATTTCCGGATGCCGTAAGATGGCCATTTTGAGTGGCGAAAACCCTGGCCACACGCTCTCTGCTCTCTCTTCCTGCCTCGTCCCGCGCCCGCTCGCCCAACGGCGTTCCTTCCACCGACGTGCTTCGATGCTCCTCTTAATTTCCTCCCTTTGCCCCGTTCGCAACAGCGGGACCCACCCACCCCCTCACAACCCAGTCATCCCGTTTTATTTATTTCTTTGCCTTTCAACTTGTGCTTTTTCTTTCCCCTTTCAAACTCGCGGCCGAACAACGATTCGGAAGAAAACTCTGCCGGCTACTCTTACCTCCTTGCACTTTCACCTTACCCTCTCTCCCTACCCTACATCTCCCTATTGGGGAGAGGAAAGAAAGCCACTTTCGTGAAGTGACTTGTTCTGCCCGTTCCTGGTTCGTGGGCGGTTCGTGTTGACGCCACATTTGGGGGAGGGGGAGCGTTTGAAGCAATGATGCTTAGAGAAGGGAAAGGAGTTATATCTTCCCCATTTTATTTGCTGCTCCAGCGCTTAAGGTTGGACCCAGACATTTCTAAGCTATTTGAGGAGGGGGAAGGGGTAAGAAAACGAGGGTTAGAAGTAACATCAGAAGGCCGAAGGAGCGGAACGGGGCTGCCACCAACGGTCCTCATGGTGTCCGGTCAGTTGTTCGGTAAGACGGGAAATATATGGCATCCCGAGAAATGACCTGACCGAGAAGTTGTTGGTTCTGAGACTAGTGGAGCGGACGTCGCCGAAAGTTGGTGACACTTTTCTGCTCTTGCTTTCTTGTTTTCCCTTCTCCTGGTTCGTTTGGTATCGCGTTTGTGTACTGTCTATTCGTTGTCGTTCTTGTGATTGGTGAATTCAGATCTTGCCTGCGCTTATTCCGGATCTGGGGCATTACGTTGGCTCTAATTTTATTGTTTTCATATTTCGAGACAGTTGTCTCCTTTCTAAATTTGTCGTCTACACGACTCTTCTCACTTCATATGAAAACAGGCCAATGTTAAAATAGGTTTAGAGATAAAATATCAAAGATAACAGATTCCTAAAAATTATATAGGAGGAACATACTGTGCAGCATATTTTGGATGAGGTGGCCGTATTTTTTCGTTTAATTTAAAAAATCCGCGGAAGCTTTTCTTTTTTCATAAAGGTTTTGATATTTTTTTCTGCAAATATTTCAAACTTTTGTACATCCGACATATAAGTAGATTTATCAAATTAATATGCATTGAAGAAAATGGTATTACATGTGTGCAACAATCGCACAATATAAATTACACAATTTTCGGTGTACGAGTACAGTTTGAAAGCAGATGCCCTGGTGAAAACATAAACATATATATTAACTAAACACACAAGAACATTAAATAATATATAATAAATCATATGCCATTACTTACAACTTCCACTATGCCTTCTATAAGTTCTTAAACGTTTAACAACAAAAGAAATTGGCTGTTTTCCATAGCGTGCTGATTTCAATTTGAAAACAAAGTGGCGGTAACGGGAAGTTAGTTTCGACGAATGTCGTTCGACAGGTGAATTCGACGAATTGACCTATATCTTAAAAACCTTAAAGTATGCCAACACAGAAAACAAGCATTGACATTTCTGTCTGAACTCAGAAATCTTTTCCTATGTCCAGATGCTGCACCACTTCAAGAGTTCACTATTACGCAAACAGGTGGCGCATGCGCTGCGTTCGGGTTTGGCATAAGCCGCAAAAACGCTTGCCTGTATCTTTACGTTATTGGCCGTGCGTATAACTTCACTTAGTTCGGACTCAGGCTGCACGTCAAGAGAAACACCTAGCTTTGGTCTAAGTTTGGCAATCTTTGGGCCTAATAAGGCCCAAGTATTGCCAAACTTGTGCCTAATTAGCTTTTGCTCCAAGGCGTTAGTTTTGTCCAAAGTACGTTTCTTTGGGTTTTCTGTGTTTCTTTTTTTGTTCGCCGCATAAATGTCAAAGTGCGAGACATAAGCCAAAACATTCCACGTATCAGTAACCCGCAAGGTAAAACCTCATTCTCGCTCTCTTTGGCAATTTAGGCCAACGTTGCCAGATACGAAACCTAATTCTGGTATTTCGCCGGTATAGCTGAGGCCCAAAGCAGCAAGGCGACAATCGAATCACCTGATCATAAAGCCTAATTTTGTCACTTTGAAAATTTAGGGCCAACATAGCCGGTCTCTGGCCAAGCCATATCATGTTATGCTATATACTCTGGCTTTCTGAGGCATTCAGGATTTCAAATTGCCCGAGAAAAGCAGCATATTGTCCCAAAGAGGTGTGCTATCTGATGAGGCTTCGCCCAAAAATAGGTCAAAAATATTTAACCAAACTCATAAAAAATTGAAACTCTGATTCCGAAAATATATTATAAAGTAAAATTTACAATGTCGACATGCTTATAGACCGCTGCTTTAACAGACCATCACATTACGGAGAAAGCACATTTTATCCGCCTCTGCATCAGTTTCCATTTCTATTGCTAGCTAATCTAAAAATTTCGAGTATTGTAGGGAAAATATATTATATATAGCTTAAACGAGAAACACTTTTGGCATAAAGAATAAAAATAATATTTTTTAGAAATTTAAATTGTAAGAAATTTATTCATTCATTGTACATATCTCATTGCTTGCTTACATTAGTAGTGTAATCAATTAAGGACGTCATGTAAATATATTGATAATAATCACATTCTGGGTGTATGAGTTTCTGGCAGTTATCAAAAGTCGTCCAAGGTTGTACTCTTTCTTAGTGATGCATTCAGATAGCATGCCACCTTTTAACCCTCTCGTGCATGAATTATAATCCCTATGTCTGAAAAATTTTATACCGTGTTGTGCCATTCATGTGAACCGCCAAAGATGTAAAAAAATGTCTAAAAAAATTCAACCTTATTTACAATAGCAGAACTTACATGTCCTCATTTGAGGACAACGTGCATTCCAGGGGTGAAGTGATTCAATTTCTGGCATTTGTGCAATGGTCATTTTTATCAAAATAATGAGTATATTTGGGCTAGAACACGTTAATACTGTTTCATTTCTGTTCCACAATGGTAAACTAGCAGCTATCAGCTAAAAAAGACGAAAGTGAACATCTCACGAGGCTTGAAACTCTTCAAAGCACTCAGGGCCGAGAGGAACATCGCAACGCCCACAGGTGTACGGCGTCTTGCTGCGACAGTTCTTACTGCGACAGGGCTCCGCATTCTTCAGGGTCATTTTTCTGGGGTAATGCGCACCAGCGTAAAGCCTCCTCTCAAGTGACACGTCATGCTTGGCCCGTTATTTCACCGGCTGCTGAGGATAGGACTTCTGCCGAGACCTTTTCATTCAGCTAAAGACGCTGAAGAGTTAGTAAGAAAAAGATGCAAGCATAGCTCAACTTATTTTGCGCGCAAATGCCGGAAAGCCCGAGAAGCGGAATGAGAGCAAAGCAGTGTTCCTGCATGGTGTCCCTATTTGAGGACAGATATAGCGGGCATCAAAGAGAAACATCAGGAGAAACTATCTAAAAACTTTCATTGCTAATACATAAAGTGTGTCTAGAACAATCTGAAAACAATTTTCCTTGCAATTTTCATACAAAGTTCTGCTAGCAAAAAAATATTTAGTTTTACGAACTGTTGCATATGGCTTCTCCATGAGTGAAGACGAAGTACGATGCCCTCTGTGCGAGATACGGCAAGTGCTGCCCACCGTTTGGGCCGTCTAGGAAAGCTTTTTCTGTCCTCATTTGAGGACACCATGCAGGAAGGCAAGGCATGAAAACATATTCTGTTGAGAAAAAAAAACCTAAAAACATCTGTCCTCATGTGTGGACGTCATGCATGAGAGGGTAACTCCACTCAAAAAGGTCGACCCTATCGAAATGACTGATATCGCTTTAGGGGTCAAAATACGGTCATACCCAAAATATCACGTCAAACCGACGCCGCATTACCGATAAAAGACAATATTAAAAATGTTCTCCCGGCTCGGTTTGTGGCCCGAAAGCGGGTGAGCACCGCTGGCACCGGGTGAGCTAGTGAAGCAACACTGGGCAATGACGTAGGTCTAGTCCTACGCTCTCGTACGGACGCTGCGGACGCTTCGTTTCCCGTTGCATTCTGCGATTCTGCTGACGGCAAGATGTGCTTACCACGTCATCCTGTGTTCTCCTATTTTTATTAGCGTCCAGGCAGTTTATTTTAACTCCAGCATTGCTTCCGCGACAGCGCGGAAGAGAGCGAAGCGGTGCTGCTCTCTCACGCGCGTGTCGTGGAGCCGGAGAGACTCGCCGGACTCGCGTTGGGCAATATCGAGCACGACTTGTAGTGCTGTGGGTTGCACCAACAATGCGGTGCGCAACCGGGAGCTGCGGTTCCACCAGTTCCCAAGAGATCGGAAGAGGCACAAGGTGTGGGTCGGTGCCGTTCGCCGGATAGACTTCGGAAGGCCGTCGACTCCAAGCTCCAACGCGAAGCTCTGCTCCCAGCACTTTACGTCAGACTCCTACACACGGGATCTGCGGCTGCTGACTACATGTCGCGGGTCGCTCCACGAAACATGCGTCTTTGAAGAACGATGCGGTGCCGTCGCTGTTCGCGTACCGTCCGCCGGCTGCTCCAGTACGATCGGCCGGACGCAGCAGGTTCCGGCTGATCTAACTAGCGTGCACATAAAGGCACCTTAGCTTTAACAACTTAGACCGCTTGTGGATACATCTGTCCATCTATCTCCCATTATTTCTTTTTATCTCGGTCCACCAGCAACAAACAAATACAGTTACGCTGCGCCGGCACTGACCGCGTCATATTTATGGCAGTCGGATTCTCTGTTCAGCCGGCAAATTTATAAATACAGACTAAAACTTACTACATTTGGTGTATAATAACAAAGTGAAGCGGTAAAAAAGTAAATGCGCAACTTACCTTCTGTTTTGAAACTCCACGTGGGACTGAGCCGACATTGTCGGTGCGTCGGCTCAGAAGCGCGGGACGAGAACTAGGTCATGCCGACGACGCGCCACTAATATCAGTGTTGCCAAGCTGCTTCAGCCGGTAGTTTCGGTTTGGCCGTGACCGCCGGAAGGATACTTAGATTCGCGATATCTACAAAACTATACACACTTCCGAAAAACAAAGTATCTCTCGTGATTCAGGGTCGCCGCGACTTTGACTAAACAGTCATAATCCAAACAGTTTAAAAAATGGAGTGGAGTTGCCGTTTAAATAGTTTCTATTTTAATGTGGCTTCTATTGTTATTGTCTTATAATTCCAACCGAGGCTCTGATAATCTATTGAGAAATAAAATGTGTAATCCCCTTTTACCCACAAAAACTTCAAGGAGTCGTCTCAAAAAATGTTTACTTGGTACTCTAAAGCTTTAATATTAATATCGTTATAAAGAAATGTTGCCCCTTGTTTTGTTCAAGACATTTTTGTCACTTTTTTAGTTTAAAAGAGACAGCATCGGCGACAACCTTCGCCATGGGACCAGCGATCTTATTCAGCCGTAAAAACGTTTGTCCGAACCACGAACAAAGTTCCGCAGTAATATATATATATATATATATATATATATATATATATATATATATATAATCGCAGAAAACGGTATTATATTTCTTCCGAAAAGCACTCACTCTTTATTGATCTTCAAGTATAAATAAATACATCTACGCCCCCATCGTCATCCACTTCATATTTTTGAAAGGTAGCTTCTTGGATAACGTCTCAAGGGAGCGAGGTTTTGTGAAGAGCCCCCTTATATTTAATCCATAAGTGACTCACGGGTGCTCAGGGCTCTTGCACACTTTTCGTTCTACAAACTCTTGTCTGTGTTGTGTACCTTCTCCTTCTTGCTTACGCT
The DNA here is from genome assembly GCA_037355805.1 of Ixodes ricinus. Classification (NCBI taxonomy): domain Eukaryota; kingdom Metazoa; phylum Arthropoda; class Arachnida; order Ixodida; family Ixodidae; genus Ixodes; species Ixodes ricinus. The sequence continues at coordinate 14,870 of JAZHYW010010395.1, forward strand.
TTCCTGGTATTTTTGATGTTTACTCTGTTTTGACACACCTGTATTTTTCAAAGCTCCCATGTGTATAGAGTGGTCGGAAGAAGTGAAAATATATCGCCGCTTACTGCTTTTAAATTTGTATAGCTACTTTTCCCACTGCCTGCGGTTTCAACGTTCTTCGAGCAATGGATGTATCAACACGAAGTTTTGCACTTTAGGGAAGCTGTAAACCATTCCGCCATGCACTTCTGCCTTTTTATATCTTAGGCATACTTAAAGAGATAGCTACGACGTTTCCATCATTGACCAATATAATGAAGCATGTTTAACATTTCTCATAATCTGTTACATCGGGACTCTAGTATGCTAGCTTAGACCGCAAAGGCATATAAATAAAGAATATCAAGTGTAACAATAATACAAAATTTAATTTACCACGGTAGATTTATCAGAAGCTCTTACAAAATGTATTTTTAAATTACGTGACCGCTGGGCCCCACAACTGTTAACATTATTAAATTTGCTCGGCGAGCGTAGAACTTATTTGCCAAAAAATGCACAATGGCTATAAATAAATCACCATCTCTTGGTGGTTTGGCTGTTCACGTAAACCCATTCAACTGCTCGTTTGTTCCTATATCTGTGTATCTTTAAATGCGGTAGCATGTTTTTAACGGGGTCATAAAACAATTATCGTGTTGGAATATTCATGACTTTGCAGAGGCGTACTGGACCTAGTCTGGCCCAAGTATACTCGCACAGACCGCCACTGATTCAAAAGCGTTTTTGTCGCGGTGAAATTGCGATGATAAACTATTTCTTTCAGTCTTGCCTTCGCAAAACCTGCTGATGTTATTGTGGGATTGAAATCACCCGCCTGACGACAGCCGAGCGCGGGTCATGGATTGGACACGAGAACTGAGTGAGCACTCGACTTCGGCAAGTAACAATCAATGCCTCGGCGAACACTCGGCTACTGGCTCGTGTTCCAGACACTGCGGTGGTGACAGCAGCCGAACTGTAACAATGTCTGGAGCTCAGCACGCGTTTTCTGCTTTGCGAACCACAGCACGTGGGTATGATTATCTTTGGCGGCATAGGAGAGGCACCAGGTCACGTGGCCGCTCGTTCTGGCTCCTTGTTGAGGGAATGAACGATGCTCATATTTCAAGAATTTTTTCGGCGACTGCCATTGCCTAGAAAGAAAACTATAAGGCAAGTTTATTCAGTTGTTAAAGTTAGGTAGGTATTGTAAGTAGTATTTAGAAAAGTAGAAAAAATGTTTCATGGCTCCATTAAGCCATTCTCCGTAAATACTTCAGTCGTCACAGGGATGTATCTACCGACCACCGGTCGACGCACCAGATTTCGAGCGCTACGAGCGCGTGTCTTTGTGACGCAAGCTGGGCGCATGTCTCATGATATGAAACCGACCGAGCCAGAAGCTCGAAAAAGCTGTCTGCTCATTTGCCTATCTGAAGGTCCCTACGCACATTTGCGTTTGAGAGCGTTTGAATGCGTTTGACTGCATTGTGGCTGCGAGAAACCAGGATACCCCTGCTTCCTATGCCGCGTGCCAAGCTACTCCTTGGATTAGATTCCATGCTTCATAAGAGGCATAGATGTGCCGGTTACTCGTTTTCGTTTCTCGACGCAACGCAGTCAAACGCACTCAAGCGCTCTCAAACGCAACTGTGCGTAGGGGACTTTATATCCTAGTTGCACTAGCACTCTCAACTGTCATTAAGCTAACGATTGTTGGCATCTCCCAACTGTCATTGAGTTCAACAAAGTTGTCCGGTGATACACGGTACATGGGACTTTTATGTCCCACTAGAGCGACAAACAGAAACAAACGACAACGACAAGCCTCAAACACATGCAGCACGTTCGCGATGGTACCTTTGGCAGGCGTTTAGTCGTTCGGTGCTCGTGGAGTAAGGACGAGTGTTTGAAAGCCTGCCAAAGATACCCTGGCGTGCATGATACTCGTGTTTGAGCATAGCCTCCTTTATTCTACAAAGCCTATCAAATCGCGAAAGTCTCTGGTTTGAGGCTTGTTTCTGTCTGTCGTTTGTTTCTGTTTGTCACTGTGTAACTCTGGCATCACAAACCCAGTTGAGATGCGCGTCACAGGACACAATTGAAAGCGAAACGAAACCAAACCTGGTGTCACATTTCCATCTTTTTATGTTATGCAAATGAATTATATGCACACTTTTCATTAAATATAACGTTTAAAAAATGAACTTCTTTTGTGTGTTTTTAGAGTAAAAAAACGAGAATCAAAACGTTTCACACGAATTGAAGCATGAAAGACATAACAAAAGTCTTATCGACACCGACATCACAATGGCCGTCCTCGCCGAGCTTTGGCTTCTGTGACGTGCCGTAATCATTCTAGCGGCAGCTCCGGCCCAAAATCATACCTATTCCGGCAATATTTGCTGCGACGATACTCTCTAGGTACCTCCCCGAACCTTCCGGAATAGTAAGAGCTTTGCTGGCGCTGGCCATGGACTGCGATGCGGCGGGCGCCGCCATCTTTAGCTCCATTGGGGCGAACCCCTACCAGTTAAATTAGGTATGCCAGCTTAGTTGAGCTCAATGATCATTAACGGCTCAATGACAGTTGGCGCCGCCATAAAATTCTGACCTATCGCGATTGAGTCAACTGCCGTTGGCTTAATGACAGTTAAGAGCGCTATTGTAACCAGGGTACTAGGCTACATAACACTGGTGACGAGGATGGGATACAATTTACATTGACTTGGCTGGGCAGGTGAAAGTGTAAGTATTCTTTGTCGTTGTCGGCACACACAAAGTGGCTGGAGGTACGAGTTGTCAAGAGCATGTCGCCAAGCGCCGTAATCGAGGAATTTCAGAAATCATTCGCCACTTTGGAGTGCAAAAAAGGTTTGCTCTGACAACAAACCTGCTTTAATTTCAGAAGAAATTAATATGTTCTATGGGATGAATAACATCGTTTCAGTCACTAGTTCGCCCCACCACCCATCAACAAACGAGCAGGTTGATTGAATGGTCGAGGAAACTTAAGGAAACTTTGACTAAAAAAGGAAGACAAGAGCCACCATGCGTGCTGTCAAGTTTTCTTTGTAAGCAGCGCATGACAGTACATGTCGCAACAGGCAAGACCCCTGGGTGGATTATGTACGGGGGCAGAACTGCGCTGAATCGGCTTAAGTCATCGGTTTTTCGTCATCGCACACAATAAAATAAAATCATCCCTAATCACTTCACTCAAGTACAAAGAGTATGAATTCGACAATTTCCGATGGATCGGAAGTTAACTCCAGGCGTCATACTGCGCCACCCGGTACCTCGATCACGGATTGTCAAGACCGACTGTTGCGAAGTGAGGCGACATCAAAATCAGATTAAATACCCTGCTTCAAAGTTAGCTGTAGGTGAGGCACCGCCACCAACAGGGTGTGGCACACGTCTAGAAGGTTTTCACGATAGAAATCTATACGAGAGTGCGTGAGAGCGACTATCAATTGGACAAGCTTGTCCAGACTGACTATCTCCATCCTGTACGATCGTCATCATGAATTCGCGCCACCACTTCATTCTCAACACGGGTTAGCGCCCAGGTGAAGCAAACCACCAGAGAGATATGGTGACAACATATAATAAAGAAGTGGTGTGATGTATCTGCCGACAACATGTGGGTGCACCAGACTTTGGACGCTGCGAGCGGGTGACTTTCTCACGCGAGTTGGGCGCACGTTTTGTGATATAAAACCGACTGAGCCAGAAGCTCGAAAATGTTCTCTGGTCATTTGCCTGTCTTAGGTAACAGAACACTTTCATTGAAACACATGCACATACGCGAGAAAGTGAGGTACACGTGTCGTCCTTCTCTCCTTATCGCGCGCATGCTCAGGTCGTGGGAACGTGAGGAGCATATGCTGTTCTTCCCTTTTTATGAAGCGCATGCGCGGTTCACCGGACGAGGCGCTTGCTGAATGTGCAGCAGTGTGCACAATGGCTCACAGAAAAAAGGGGCGGTCTGCGGAAGATATATACCTTGTCTCATCATACGTTGGACTAAAGGCCAAAGCCACGGGCCGCCAGGTTCAATCACGTTACACGCTAAACAATGACATGCTTAACATTGATTAGGGGTGGACGAATAATGCTCCGAATCAAAAAGCGCTGCATCATTTCTATAGCTTCGACACTGCAAAGAGTCTGTATGTTGTGGCTTTCTTTGCGATGCAATATTGATGAGTCACTCAGTGCTATTCAATTCGAACCACTGTCCACCCATTGCCATTAGTGATCCTAGACAGAGGCACACATCTGGTGGCCCGTAGCTTTTTATTTTAGTCCATCCTAGGGTGAGGCGAAGTCTAGTTGAACAGAAACTTTGATATTGCTGAGTATGACCGTGCTCGACTTGCCAAAAAGGCGCTGCAGGAGACATGTCACCGTATGGTTAGAGGCAGAGAAGCAAGCCTTCTTAGAAGACAAGCAATGCTATCGTATTTCGACGCAGTCTGCAGCCATGCACCGCAAAAACAGAGCTCCGTTTATTTATTTGTCTTTCGTTGTTAAAGGTGAATAAACGCACTGTTCGTGCATCCAAATATTGAGGTCCCAATTCATTCACACCTACTAGTGTGTTTAGGTTTCATTGTGATTACTACTGCTCGATCGGGGTCGATCGGAATATGGGCCGGGTGTACAACACAAAGTGCAAAAAGGTAAAAAAAAAGAAGTTGATTGTCAGCAAACGGTTTCGCCTCCTTGTCCGCTTTACTCCGCGCCACGTGACAACAAACGCTAACGCATTCGCACATGCGAAAAATCTGCGCCACTCAACGCGTAACGCATGCGAGCTTGAGACAAATCTACATAGGAGTCTTCCGCCATTAAATTGCTAACGCTCCCAATGGCTGGAGTATCTGCCTCTCCTAAATCTAAGATCTCAAGTAAGTAGCAACTAGAAATGGACCAACGACACCCAGCGGATGAGGATTGATGTAGAGAAACGGGAAGCTACTGCCTATTTAAGTGTGCCGAAACTCGAATCATAAGACGTAAAGGAATATTAAACGACGGTAAAGTTGCAAATATTGAGACATTACGAGTATACAGTTTTAGAATTCATGGAGAACTTAGGCGATGTTAGCTAAGAGAATAGCCTTTTTGTGATGGTAGCTGTACACGGCCCGTGATACTGAGTCAAAATCAAATGGCTGGCTAGCTAGTTACACGGTACTAAATACGCACAACGCATATTAACAAGAACTAGTACAAGGAAAAAAAAGGGCAAGCACAGAGTGACACCTGACGTTTGTACGTTAAATGCTAGCTGTCAGCGCTACTGTTCTGCCTTCTCCTACTAGTCCTTGTTGATTTGGGCTGTGTATATCTCCTTCTCCCGTGATAGCAGCCCATTGGGGTGTGTGATTATTGCCGTTTGTTATTCTGGTCGTCGGCGAGTAGCTGTATTTAAAGGGAAAATGTTTTTTTCTGTTACGTTTAGCGAGAAGAGTCTTTTTACTTAATTTAACGAAGATTTCTCGCTAAATGTTTTACACTTCGGTACTCATTGGCCCCTTATGCATGTTGCATAAGAGGCTACAGTAGACTCAGAGAATGCTGGTGACTCTGTGATGAACTTTACAAATATGTAGGCCCGTAGTGTGTGTGTGTGTGTGTGTGTGGGTGTGCGGTTGGGAACCTTAAAAAAGCATTCAATCATAAATAAGTGCTTCGAGTTCTAAACTCAATGGTACGAGTCCTTGCGCGGTGCGAATCTATGATTCATCAAAAAACACCGTGACTGCCCCCGACACTCGACTTGTAAGATACGGCAAGAAGCCTCGGATATTTTGGTGCATCCATAAGTTCGCTTTCTTGTGCGTGTATTTTTCATTGTATAGTTGCATAGTTTACGTGCGAAGCACCTTCGCACCTATCTTTAAACTGTTTAGAAAATTCGATCCCACACTTATTTTGGTGGAGACAATTCTTCAGCGCTGCAAATCCGCGCACTGGTTCCATGTTTTGATGATGCAGCCGACTAAGCAAGAAGCATGAATGCGACAGATGCGGGTGGTGCTCTTAGGTTATTTTTTCACCTGATCCCCGATTCAGCTTGAGTGCCTCGGAATCGTTTTGGTGCGACCTCTCCGATAATTCTTAAACAAATTTGACGCACCCTTGATCGAGCAAAGTCAGTAAACTTTGATTGCAGTGATACCTAATTCAGTTGATCATATTTGCTCGTCAGGATGCAATTTGAAATAGTATAGAACAGTATTGCAGCTATCCTGCTGTGCTTTAACGTCTCTCGCCAAGAAACTGATGAACCTATTACAGTCTTTTATAGTAAACACGACACCTTCAGAAACGCAGGGCGTGATTTAGGATGTTCAAACTTGTTGCTTTTGGTTAGATTCATTTTTATTGGCTATTGCCACAGTCTGATTGGTTTCGCAACAATGATAGGGTGTTTGGGGTTCGTCGCGCGCTGTCTTTAGCAGATTGTCAATTACTATGGCAGAAGGCGCAGCACCCTCAAACCTAGAGTTTCTTTCCCACTTGAATTGGTTTATACTTTGTATCAAATTTTATAAGTAGGGATAACTGACATTCATGAGAAGCTTAGGAATGAAGATGAACAAGGTCATATGATTTTTTTCAACCACTACGTCGTCATAATGTTCTTTTCTTAAACCTTTATCGTCGCCCCAGTTTGTACATATTAAAACTGCAAATTTCCGTAAGCACAAAGATCGCCATTTACCAAGAAAGTTTCTCCGAACTTTTGTACGAGACGCAGCAAGCCGTCAAGAAATGGAAAATAAAACCAAGCTGAGATCTGCTTTAATTTTCGTTTTTTTTTTTTAAATCTCAGTACAAAAAGGCAGGCACTCTTTTTATATTCACATATAACAAATACCACAAGAAACAGCAAGACGCTAAGCGAATCACGAGATTTAAACGATGATATCTTCGAAGTCCCTTAAAAACCGAGACACATAAAGAAGTCCTTTAACGCTCTCAAAAAGGTCTTAAACTCAACAACAGGCGTATTCCGCCCACCCTTTTAAGAGCTCGCATTCCGACATACGTTTGCTCTTACGCTGAGTGGGGTCTCGTGTCTTTCTTCTTGGGGAACCATCAGGTTTGTCCTCGCTGTTCCGAGGAATGCTATTTAAAGGGAGGGGGGGGGGAGGGATGTAGTTATCTATATATTGATATATAGCTACGCATCCTGTTTTCACCAGTTGCCAAGAAACATTTAGTACAAATAAAATACCAACAATTATATCTCCCCTCTCAGAAAAACAAGATTTTCTATTTTGCCTTATTGAATGTATGATGTGTTTTGAAACTGAACGCCCCCCCCCCCTCAAAAAAAAAAAAATAGTTTTGTTTTTTTGTTTAATTGAATTTCTGATGTGTTTTGAAACTGAACGGATTTCCCGTTCTTTTGTGTTGCCGGATTTTTCGCTGTAGTTGCAGCTTTACACAAAATGTTTCTTTTTTGTTTACACAGGAAGTTTAGAAGAAAAAAAAACATAAACTTACCAGGGGACGCATGCCACACTACTGCTGAGCAAACGTACACGTGAGCTTGGGGCTTTCGCGGGGATTTCAGACCTAAGTATCTGAGCAGTACTCTCTCGAGGTTTCTACGGCTTACGATGTTCGCAAAAATAATTGTGGGAGTTTGCGAACGCCCCGATTCGTTAGGGTTGCTGGCGCAGCTGCTGATGAAGCACAAAATTAAAGTTCGAAACAAGTGCCTTCGGCGTTTGCTGCTTTCTTCGTGGGTAGTATTATAATAATAGCAACCTATTATATTCGTTTCATGTTGAAATGTTGAGAAAGATATAGAGACTTTTACGAGAGTGATTCAAATAGTATTCGCACTCTGGTTATTTACCATAGAACTTCTGATTGCCGCAGTGTCATACAAGCGCTTTTCGTACGGGGTCGTTATCTCTCCAGTCACTGACGAGTAGATTTGAACGTGTTCAGCCGGTTCAGTTGTGACCTATGTGATAGAAAGAATGGCTGACCCACTTATGATTTACACAACTCATGGAACCATTGTTTTTCTTACTGTTGGTTGCCGATATTTATCGAACGCTTTGTGTACACTATGAAGGAAGTGTTTTGTCGCGAAGAAATGTTTGAATAGACTAAAAAGTTTAAGAAAGCACACACAAGTGTCAATTATAAAGAAGGAGGCGGACGCTCATCCGCGTCCACAATTGATGACAGCATTGAGCGTGATCGTGAACTGACTCTGTCGGATAAACGAGTGACAGTGGAGAATGTAACGAACCATTTTCAAATCATCCAAGGCTTTGTGTATGTAATAATGCATTACAGGGCTGGTTTGGAATGATTTTGAATAAAATTAAGTTTACAGCCAGGGTGCGGATAATTTTTTTATTCACGCTTGTGCATTTTCTCGGACAATTGACTCCGTAAGTGTGACGTCATGGGTCCAAACAAACCGTTGCTAGGGCCGTTGTTATAGAAAACACACGTGGCTACGTTTCGCAACGAAAACCCGACCGTTCATAAATCAGGAGTAGGATTTAAACTTCTAAAAATCACAGATATAGAAAGCTTGAATATCATATATGTTTCGACAGAAGTGTGCCGGTAATCGTTTGTTTCTGAAATATTTAAAACTGCAACTTACGGCCCTCAAGATGCTTGCAGCAGACGACGAATGCAAGAAGGATGCCGTCTGCCACACGCCGGCCGGCAAAGTCGGCGCCGTCGTTTGAATCGTGGGAATAAAGACGATATTCTAATATTGCATTTGTTCGAAATATAATGAGTTTCAGACACTTATTAGAATTCATAGTAAGGTGCGATGCAAAATATGGTTTATCGAAAGTCCGGGCGTCGATCAAGATGATCGTCTGCTAAAAGATCGCATTGCACCCGTGAGAAAAGCACTTCAGGCGATCGGTTGAGATCCCAAATTTTGTTTGCGGACTCGCGCTATGGGAGGGTGCTTCGTACCTGGTTGTAACCATCGCGTGGAGAAAGATTCTTGCAGTTTCTTCAGATTTCCGCAAGACCCCAAAGCGCGAAAGAACTGGATAAAAAACATAATGTGAGTACATGTAGCACTGGCGGACAGTTGCCTTGATGTAAAAAAAGGGCCAAACCAAACGAGAGCACGTAAAACCCATATTGTGTTCAGTCATAGTGTCTTAAAATATGGCTCTATATTTATATATTATTACTATAGTATTGATAAATTAGTTGCATGCAAGTGGTAGTGACAGTAAAATCCAGCTCAAACTTTCAGTAGTCTTACATTGCTATGATAAAACAGCATTGAGAAGTATGCCTGTGTCCATGCGCTATCCGTTTTTTTTTCGTTTATGCTTACATATCTACCTCTGGTGATGTTTTTTCATTGTGCTCTTCATATGTTCTCCTGTTTGGACTAGCTTTTTAATTTAGTATTTAGTACAAAGAAAACAGAAAAAAAACGCACATTGCAGAGGCCTCTACGGCCATGGCGATGCACTTGTTTTTGTCGCTCTTTTATCGACGCAATTCAATGAAGACGCCCGCTGCAACAGAGGCCAGCAAATCTATCGTGTCGTCTGCTACCAAAGCAAAGCGGAATGTAATACTTCAGAAATGGCTTTCATCGTTGCAGTACGACACTGAGACGACAAGAACATCTTCATAATTAGATATCAAGAAGGTAGGTTGCTTACAGAAAATTATTTACTTACTTGTAAGCAAAAGTCTAGCCTCATGTGGAGTCTCCATGCATTAGTCCATAGCAACGCCCCTAGCAACGGTTTGATAGGACCCAGACGCCATGTTGTGACGTAGTCACTTACGGGGTCAATTGACTAACGTCGCAATCTCGTTGCCTGCGGGGCAATAATTAGATGCTCGAGGATGGCCACGCCATGCGTTTCTTTAAAAAAAAAACTGCAATGAAAAGAAAAATTTAGAAAAAATAATTAAGACACATACTTAAAAAATAAAAAAAACTGATTTTTCTAGAAAAAAACTTTTTTCCTCAATATTTACTTCGTTAGACGCAATTTAGGTGCAGAAGGTGGAGGCCGCCGCTCGCTAAGCCTCGTGCTTACAAGGTGCTTACATATCCTCATTGGCTGGAAAGATGATTGACGTGTAAAAGGTTGGTTGCAAATTTGTATCTCCGTGCCGTAATAGTATTTTAATCGACTAGTTTTTTTATGTTTGAGAAGCAAATAATCAAGATAGAGTCATTATTGTTTTCAAATGTATTCTGAGATTGCTTCTCCCGCTTTGGTTTGAAACGTTAACGAACATATGGCTGCCGGTCAATGCGGAGTGCTGAACGAGCAAAGCTCGTTGAGCTCGTCAGTTCTTATGAGTGCGAGTGGTTTTCAGTTCACGGAGGTATTTAGAGGAAGATCTACTCACCCGACGTAGTTTGCAACAAACAACTGTCGCAAGTACGCGACTCCGTAAGCGCTGTGCGGATGCTTGTTCTCGTAGCGGGACTGGCCTATACGCCTAGCGTCCCAGGGCCTGTTTGCTCGTAGCCTGTTAACTTTAACCGCGGTAAAAAGTTAACCGCATTTCCCTACGAGGGGGAATTTCAGGTCACGTGACCGGCAGAGTAAGGACGGCGGGAAAACATGGCAGTGCCCCTGCGAGTGAGCGTCGCTCGCTTTGGAACTAATATGTCATAGTAGCTCCAATATCGGGCGCGTTAGTCAGCAGTGATGTCACAATAAATCAGCATGAGCAAGCATGAGTCAGCATGAATGGTGCAGGGGGCTTTCGCTCTGCCTTACCTCACCTAAATCGCAAAGCATGAACAATGACCTCGCCGTATTTTTAGATACTCTTTCGATTCTGGCGATTCCTAAGCCTAAATGAACGCGGTAATTGTCGGCAGGCAACGTCTTTGAAACTATAGTGGATAGCTTGACTCAATCGGCCGAATTGATAGCACCAAAGAAAACGAGTCCCAATAGACCTTTTGCTAAAATTTTCAAGCACCAACGTGCATGCTACAAGTGTAGTTACACGCGCTGCACGTGCTGGCGTCTGCAGTAGTAACTGTTCTAAAGCAAAAGCCGAAAACAAAATTTTGCCTTGCACGGGCGTATGTCAAAGCCTTATTATGATTATTTACTTCGAATATTTTATGCACGGAAAGCCAGCGCGCGCGGAGCGTCGATTTACACTTTCACCATTCTCCTCGATGCTTGGGTAATTTAGTAATAGCTCTATTTTCACCGGAGCCGAATACATGGTTTTTAATTTATGATGGTGTTATGTACAGTTCTTACATGCTGGCCAACCATGCCGCCGGTGTAACGCCCACCTTTCCCTGCTCACTTCTTTTTCATCGTTTCTAGGACTGAATTTCGTCGTTCTCTTTCGAACTTGGAAGGAAATTTTAACGAGGCTTGTCTTCAGTTCGGACAGCCAAAAGTTTAGACATTTTCCAAACAAGGGTTAATTTAGTTTTACCTTACAGCAATATCTGTACCACGAGCAACAAAAAGTGTTCCTTAAGCTCAAACGTATGCCGCGCTGCGTCGCGAAAACCCGGTAGCGCGCGTTCTTCTATCCCCCGTTTTCTGAAACTTTTCAACAAAAGCAACTTATATTCGCTACAACCAGTAGGTTACACCACCTACCTGCCCATAATAAAACATGAAGCTATCGCTCATCCAGCCCTCGTAAAACTTGGCTAGGTACTTGTGGGTACCTTGTAGGGAAGGACGGTTAAATTTTCACCGCGGTTAAAGTTAACCTACTTTGAGCAAACGGGCGCAGATCAACGATTTTGATCGATCTGGCTTCATTTCTTTCTTTGCGCGTGTTCAAGCTGAATAAAGACGTTGGTTCCTCTAAAAGTGTCCTTGCTGCTCCGTGAATTGTGCAACCATCATGATTGCGACCATGGTTTCAATACTGAGAAGATCCCTACACAGGTAAGAATTTGCGATCCTTTTAGTTGGAGGCAATCGGGCGTTCGGCTCGCATTCAAGTTTGTCAAGGTATGTTCCAATCATTGCGCCTCGCAAGGCAAACTTTTAAGTTTTGCAGTGCGCCTTTCTTACTAAAGCGAATATTTTTACGTCGGTTTTGAATTGTGCGTTATGACGCTCACCCAGCCTTGGCTCGCGGATGCCACGTGAAAAACATTTCAAGAAGAGTAAGGCTAGAAAGACTGCGTATTCGTTTTGTTGATTTTTTGTAGTTCTCTCGGTTGCTTATTACGCACAGCGATATGACGCAGACGGACGCCTGTATTGGACCGCGTCTCCTCGGGCCTAATGGAACGCTATAACGCCGCTTTCATGGTCGCGTCTTCTGAGCGTTGCAGAAGTTTTCAGACGGCGGACGAATAGCAGACGGATGGAGGCGAAAACGGACGCCGACCCGCAGCTTTTGCGTCCGCGTCTCGGGGCATTGCAGACGACGATAGACGGCGGTGAAAAAGCAGACGATGTCGGAGGTTGCCGCTCGTCTGCTCGCACGACTAGCAGGCGGTGTTAGAACTTCCAGACTATAGACGCACCGGATGACGCGAAAGGGAGACACTACGCTTATTAGCCTGTTCGGTCGAGCAGCCGAGCCAGTCCAGTAGTAATGGGCGGGGCCACTCATTTGTAGGCGGGGCTTAGAGCGGGCTGTGACATCCACCTAAATTGCCTCTAGCGGCGTAAATATTGCGCGATATTTTTTTCGTGAAAAAATTGTTTACAAAAATACGTGTCCCATTTATGCCCTTTTCTAAAAAAAAAGTGTTTTTTTCCTCGCAGTGTTTTTTTAAGTTGTCGTTGCGCTAGCCTTAACACCCGTCGGAGCGCAGTCGACACTATGTCTCGTTTCACTAAGACCGGACGGAAGCGGCGTCGCTACAAGCTGATGGAGATAAATCAGACGGAGTCGAGAGCGCACTAACTTAGTGTTGTTTATGTTTCTGTAAGTGTTGCCACCGTCGCTGAACCAATCATGTACGGGAAATGACCGGTGACGTACTTGCGCTTTCGAGGCCGTTTCATTGGTCCCATCTCCATTTAGCTTCGTCTGCGTCCGGACTTAAGGCGAAACGAAGCGTAGGAGCCAATAAAGTGAAATAAATGACACAGAAAATGCCACGTCACCTCGTTCGTACTCTTTTCAGGGCGTGATATTGGCGTCTAGCCCAACCAAACGTAAAGAGCGCGCCGTGACGTTGCGGTTTTAGTTTGGGTGTAATGTGTTTGAGGGCCTCCTAGGCCCGTAAACTCGTTAAACACAAAGTTGGGGCCGAAGTTGACGGAGCGCACCAATTGGCCTATCACGACGATGACTTCGCGCTTTTTTCGCCGACGTCCTATTGGCGCGCTCCGCGAACTTTCTGCTCCGACTTCGTGTTAGACGAGTTTAGGGCCCCTAGACTAACAGTGCTCCGACCTAAGGCGAATCCGAAGATGTAGTCCACATGAACTTCATGTGCTTCATGTAAAGCGCACATTAGGCTAGAAAAAGTGACGCGCAATATTTATTGAAACAGTAATTGCGTCGTGTGCATGTTTAGACAACCGGAAGTTAGTCAGCCCCAAAGCACGTCTGGTGTCTCAGCTGTAGATGAGTAATTTATCTAGTGCAGTACAACAGCTAGCCTGGAGTCTTTAACGTTCACCAAGCAGGAGAGATACACGAACGCACGCCGGTACGATGTTCATCCAAATCAAAACGCGCAGAAGTGGGGAGACGGACCTAGGACCCCTGGGGCTTGCTGCGCGAGCTTTCGCTCCACGCGTTCCAAGCTGCGGCCCATTAACAAGTTCGGCCACCGACTCTCCCATTTTTATTGAGACGTTGCCAATGACATTACGGAACATGCGTTTTCAAGTCGCGCTTGTTATTCACGTAAAATAAATATCTGAACAGAACCAATTAAAGTACCTGCTTAAGACACAACCCTGAACGACTTTGAAACAATGAACGAAGCAGCTCGGCTTAGGCTTACTTTTCTGTAACGAAAGAGTGCTTTCTCGTCACGTCACATGAGAGTATACGCTGACAACACAGGATATGTGTGTATATCTGCAAACAACTCGGGCTACAAAACAAAACAAAAAAAAAGAAGTACAGGTTTTTTTTGTAAGCTAAGATGAAACCTACGTTCGTAGTTGCGACTATCTCCGCAGCGTATTATGGCACCCCGATTGTCACAAAGAGGAAAAGGGACACGACACGAAGGAAGAGAGGGGGTCACAACGCAAATTTTTCACAAAGCGACAGCGTTTAACGCTTCCCTCTCCCTCGCATTTTAACTCTCTCCGTTAATTCTCCTCTTCCTGGTAAACCCGCCGCGCAGCGACGGCAGCGGCCCCGCCAAAAATTCACCAGCGCAACAGTCGGGGCTTGCCGGCGTTCATTAATCTTCATTAGCTCCATGATTGGGTTGAATGCTCTACAGCTTGAGTTAACCTCCTTTACCCTCTCGCCGACGCTTTTCCTCCCTGTCTTTTCTTTCTCTCCTTTTTTCGAAGTTATTTTCCCTCCCTGTATCAGGGCGTGGGAGTTTTGGGGAGGCGATAGTGGCGGCGATGCTCGACACAATTAAACTTTTGATCGAATGGTGGCAGCGCCGCTTTTGTGCTCCCGATGCTCGTTTTCTCTGGCTCGAACTGGCTGGCTTTACGGAGGATGTCTTGTTCATTTTCTCTCTGGCCCCGTCCGTGCGCCGCTGTTATCTACTGCAGCGTCTTTCATTAGAATCTGTTCCAAATGAGCCTGAAGATCGCAGATTGGCCAAGCGGGGATTGCTCGCTTCTGGGCCAACGCGGTCGTACGTTTTATCGTTTTGTTTTGTTATGTTTTTGTTTAAAACGTGCACGAGGAAGCGCAAAGCTTCGGCGAGTTTCGTTGTTGCATCTCTGCCCCCTTCCCCTCCCCCTCCTCAGCCCCGTTTAAATTGAATAATATTCTGAACTGAGATAATGTTTGACGTGAGCAGTGATGCCGCTGTATCCTACAATTGGCACTGACGTATTGTAATTTAGAACTCACGTTTATTAACGACCTTATGGTTTGATGGATATAAAATCAAATGCAGGTCAATGTAAAGTTTTGTGAAGGGTGCAATTCTATGACTAGAGTAATAAGTGATAATTTTTGTTGCCTTTATAAACAGCTAAAGAAGGCATCGTTTAAATTATTCGTGACCACTTGTTTCCGGTTATTGTACTAATGAGACGTAATAATTTTAGAAACAAAAAACACGCAGCAACCTGCTACTCAGCTTTAAATTACGAAAAAATTAAAGAGTTAAGTTACTCTGAACTGAAATCAGTATAAGCTCCTTGACAGATTCACAAAGTTCCAAATTTCTCAGGCTTCAAAATTCTAAAATATAAAAGATATAAAAAAAGTAATTCAGACATTTTACACCGTTCCGGCACTGGCAAGTGCTGCCAGCCTGTCACATCGACATCCTATGAACCATATCACACAGTGAAAAGTAAATTTATTGGAGAGTTTTAGGCAACCGTTTTTGCAGATCCGATACGGTACGATGGGCCCTCCGGTACGAACTGCGCATGCGCTACCGCAGAAGACTCGCATATGCGCAGTTCGTATCGGAGGGCACATTGTACCGAACCGGATATGCAAAAACGGTTCCATAAAAGTCTCCAATAAAAGGTACACGACCATCCGGTTCTGACCGGATAGTGGTGTTTGACCTGATGGTGGTATCGCTCGAAAATACCCTCCATATTTGAGCGAGCATGCTAACCAGCCCAGAATAACGTAAACGTAAGAAATCTAAAAAAAACAACAAAAAAACGCATTAGCCGTGTATCAAATGAGAACAACGCACGGTCATTTATTTACTTTTTTTTACACAGTGCGTTGTCACAGGTAATGTTTCACTACTGAAGAAATGAAAAACGTAAAAGACCTAAGATTTATCTTGTTCTACTGTTGTTACTTCGTACAGGTTTGCGAAGCGTCGTGGAAAAGAGCCAAGGGGCGAGCGAGGACTATTTTTAAATCCTGTGATTGCCTAAATTCTGACGAAGATAGCTCTTCATCTAGCAATACTCAAGGTTGGTATTAAAGTCGATGATAAAGTTCAGTTGTGAAGCTATTAATTCCATGTCTTTACCCGTTAATATTGCTTCCGTGGCAAATTCATTACAACTAAGTTTATGATAACAAATAAACATTGACAGTTTATCAAAATATAGTAGAAGTACCAAAATAGAAAGGAACTTCAGAACGATAACCCCGAGCCTTGGAACCAAGAAAAAATCAGACAACTATGCACACTGTATTTATTACCGTATTTTATTATTTGTTCCCAGTTTCGGGTTTATGATTATAAAACTAATTTACCAGCTTGCCTGCGTTATTTCTTTTTTCTTTCACTTTCATCAATGAGACGTAACCGCGGAATTCACAAAGCTCAATCCAATTGACGCGCCCCTCCACTTCCTCAAGGAAGACGCGAAGGCCGCCCATCCGTCGTCTGCGATTGGCCAGCGCCGGCCCTCGCGCCTTCCTTGGGGATGTGGACGGGCGCCTCAATCGGAGTGAAGTTTGTGAATTCGGCACATAAGTCTTGTATCCCTAAGCTTAAACACTAGATTACATGGTCTATTTCTAGTCTTACCTTTCATCTTGCAGAGCAAGAAAAACTTCAATAAATATTACGAAAAGCTAGTTTTCAAATTCACGTATACACTGTGTATGGAATTTGAAAACTCGTTTATATGGACACTTCTGTTATAATAATAGGAGTTTATTTTCCAACAAAGTACAGGTTGGAGGGCGGCTTGGAAAAAAAGCTGTTAGCACAGCTTGACTGGTCCCAAGCCCCCACGACATCACGACATCAGCAGCGGCAAAACAGTAAAAAAAGAGAAAAAAATCAACATTATTTTTACACGAAAGAATCATTTGCACGTATATTAGAAACAAAGTCGAGCTCTATAAGAGGACACTGCCGCAGTGTTTTCGAACGCAAACACATGAAATACACCCACAAGAAAAACATACATTGCACAAAACCACTCTCGTATAAGAAATACAACAAAACATTCAAAAACAACAAAACATTCAAAAGCATCTTTCAGTCATGGTCGTTCCGGCTAGAGAGCATCATTTCCCGCAGACCGCCCACTGATAAGTTATCAAGTTCTATGTGATTTGTAGAAAGCTGATTCAGAATTGTTGGAAGTGTGTGAGCTATGGTTTGACGACCGTAATCAGTTCTAGAGAAAGGCACTTGCCAGGGTAACATTATACGTGTTTGATAACTGTATTCTCTTCTTTTTAGATTTGATAACTCTTCAAGATGTCGTATGTGCATATTTTGTTCAATTTTATATTTTAAGCATAGGCGATATCTATACAAATCAAAAATTTTCATTACACCAAGTTCATTGAAAAGCAAATCTGCCGGGTATTCCAGTGAAACATTGCAAATACTTCTTAATATCTTTTTTTGCAATACGAATACCTTTTGAAGATTGGTAAGTGTGGTTGTACCCCATATTAAATGACCATAGTTTATGTGGGAATAAAATAAAGAATTATATAGTAACAGTTTTATTCTACGTGGCAAGATATGCTTATTGCGGTATATTAAGCCAGCAACGCTGGATAATTTGGATATAATGAAATTAATATGATCATCCCATGACATAGTCTCCGAGAAAGATATACCTAGGGTTTTAAATGCTGAAACTAATTCTATTTTAGTGGAGTTCAAAAAAATTGCATTGGTTATATCTACTTGTTTATTCCTTGGGCGGAATAAAATTGCCTTAGTTTTATTTACGTTCACTTTTAAAGCGTTACTTTTACTCCATCTCTCTAGTTGCCTGAGTGCATCATTCGCGTTATCTATGAGTTCGGTGGCGGTATCACCAGTAAACAATAAAGTGGTGTCGTCAGCATAAATTATGAACTTCGCTGTTTGGCATATATTTATGACGTCGTTTACATAAAGGTTGAATAAAAATGGTCCAAGGATGCTTCCTTGAGGAACGCCTGATCTAATTGATTTTACTACTGATGAATGACCGTTGATATGTACATATTGTTTACGATAAGACAAATATGAATTAATAAGCGCTGATGATTGACCACGAAATCCATACATTTCTAACTTCTTAATAAGCAAGTCATGATCAAGATAGTCAAAAGCCTTTGTAAAGTCAATGAACAAGCCAAGCGTTAGTTTTTTATTTTCGAAATTTTTAAGAATATATTTCTTTTGTTCAAGAAGAGCAAGTTCAGTTGACCTTTGTTTGCGGAAGCCAAATTGAGATGTGCTGATCAAGCTATGATTATCTGCAAACGCTGTCATTTGAGTTAACAAAAGTTTCTCGAGGCCCTTCGAGAATACTGACAAAATTGAAACGGGTCGGTAGTTTCCCAATTCATTTTTATTACCTTTCTTATATAAAACTGCAACTTTCGCCAATTGCATCCGCTTGGGAAACACGCCGTTTAAAAGGCAAAGGTTAAATATATGCGTCAAGCAAGGGCATATAATGTCAATTATGTATTTAACAGGCTTTATTTGCAAACCATCACAGTCACAACTTTTACTATTTTTTAATGCATTAAATACGTTAACTACATCTGTGTCTGTAACAGGGCTAAGAAACATGGACGCGCAGTTTCGAGAACTTATAAGCTTGGAAACATCTAATTCAGGACTTTCTTTGCTTAAACTAACGAAGTATTCATTGAATAGATTTGCTAACGCTTGGCCTGTCACATCGTTACCATTGTAGCTTATCTTTTCCCCAAACAAATCGTTTATAATGTGAGTTGTCCATAATAGCGAGACAAAAATGCATGTATTTTCTCTTTTTTATTCCCGAAAATGGTGTCCATATAGCGGGGTATCCATATTAACGTGGGTCCATATTAACGAGACATGATTGCCATGTACAGTCGGTACTAAATGAAAGTAGCAATGACGAGAGATTGCCGTGCCAATGAAAGGGCGACATGTCGTGCTGCAATCGCGAAAGCACAGCACGAAGGAGACTACCAGGCGAGTGCCATCTTTAGAGAACGAGGAAGGTCGGCAATGACCAGCCGTTCCCATAGCGCGCCTTCGTAAAGCTGCTTGTCTGACTCAGGTTTTCGCTGGCCCTGCATGCCGTGAACTCGAGGTTTCTTTTTGTTTGTCCGTTAAAAGGAGAAAATATATTTTGTTTTCTCAATTCAGCGCGTAACATCAGATTTAAATATGCTGAACTGACAATAACCTATATGGCAGCATAAATGTAGCAAAACCTGTCTGCAAATAATCACTCTCTCCCAAATCACGGCCCGAGGTTGGGTGGTCGGAACGACACAACCACTCTTGTTCTCGGTGTACTTGCTGACAGTGCAGTGACTCTTGGCGTGATTTAATCGTTCCAACTCTCAATCACTTATGATAAAACTCTTTTGGTGCCGACCGTACGTGTTAGCTTAAAGAAGTTCACATGTTCGGTACATTGAAAGTGCATCAGGCAATCAAATATCGGTGACACATATAGAGAATGCGATAACAAGAGCAATATGATAAAACAGTTCGCAGTTGCTTACAGAAAAGAAGGCGCATATAAATTTAAGACTAAACAAAACTGACCCCGTTTTAATTGAAGATGACTGAAAAAAGTCATAGAATGAATAAATCTTATATGGTACATCGTATTCTTGTTATATAAAACACACACACAAACAAACACACACACACACACACACACACACACACACACACACACACACACACACACACACACACACACACATACATATATATATATATATATATATATACATATATATATATCGTTCTTTGTTGAACACTTTATTTTTAAACAAAATAAATAATGTTTGGACGGATGCATAAATGTAGCACAAAATGTTGGGATCTTGAAGTGAATATATCAACTGCAGGTCCACTGTTACTTAAGTTTACGTCAAAACAATTTCCTTCACACCTTGATGTCGGGTGAGGTGGTGACCGCCATGCTGCATATTTTGCTGCAAGGCGTCCAAAAATGCATCCAATTACGGTTGAGTAACCCTGTCTCTTATAAGTATATATTTTATGTTTCGAAGAGTGGCACATTTTATGGGATAGTATGTAAAGCCAATCATGAGCCAGCTCCGAAGAATTTTAGATAGCGGCTCATGTGTTTCCACTCGCAGTTATGACTGATGTTTTGTTGAGTCTAATTTTCTTCTTAACTAAGACTTTCGAGAAAATTTCCATGTTACTTTTTCACTTGAAGTTAGTCTAACTGTCCTACCACAAAAGCTAACGCAGTAAAACAACAAAAACAATCCTACCATCTTGACAATTCGCCCGCAGAAAAATGAAATTGAATTTGTGACGATTCTCAGATTAAGCTTCTTAGATGGTGTATTGTGCAAGCATGGAACAGAGTGCTAAAAGGCACAACGCCGCAAGTAAGGCAAGGTTTCTCATTATCTGTTACGGCCTAGCTTCCTTCTCCTCCATTCCAGTGATTTACATAAAAGAAACGCCCATTTCAGGCACGGGAAAAAATGTTAGCCATGTTACAAAGGGCTTACCGACCTAAATCATAATATAAACAATTATCAAGAACAAAATGACAAACGAATCTAGAGTACCCAGTTCCTGCGGCTTTGTTTTAAACATTGCGCGAACTATTTTGACCATAAACTTTGGAAAAACTAACAGGAAACTTGAAATTAAAGCGAGTAGGCAGGCGAGCTGGTTTAAAATCGACATGATAACCCTGGAGCGAGGGGTCAAAAAAACAAGGACAGACACGAAACACTGCATTATTGAAATAAATCTAAGCTAAACATTCAAAATAATTTTATGTCCTTCTCATTGCAACTCACGATATGATAAGAACCATACAAACACCAACGTGCGGAACACATCCAAGTTCAGAGAAGATTCGTTCGTAATAACATTCATTCATGCATGAACTGGATGGGCGGTATAAATCCCATTTCGTAAGAATGTATTTTTTACTTTTTTTATTTTTCATCATCAGCGACTTTGTATACCTTCTTCTAATTCCCTCATTTCGACTCGCTCCGCTCTCTTATTTAGCAGACCCGGCGAACGAAAACAGCTCTGCTCTTAGTTTGTTCCTTTCGTTTGATATTCCATTTATCAAACTTGCCGCTACTTCGAGACGAAGTACAAAGACTTTCTGCGGAGGTTTGTCGGCTTCTATTCTCCCAGTTGCCTGCCACTTTTGTTTTTCGTGTATTTACTTATTATCCAGTCCAGTTTATTCGCAGTTCTCCTGGCGCTCTTTTTGCCTTCATTGCGGGCTCCTTCCAGGAATTCATTTTTCTCCCGAGCCGTCAATACTGAGAGACTTTCCCCCCCACTAAGCCAAAGCGGTCTTCCCCTTTCCCTTTCTTGCACTCGCTTCACTCATTTTTTGTTTTGTTTTGTTATTTAACACGATTTCTGCGAATTATTTGTTTCAATATATATTCCCATTCCAATCTGAGTGAAGAAAAGAACAGGTAAAGAAAATAAAGTATTTAAAACAAAGAAAGAAAGAAAACTGCGATACAAACATAAGAATAAATAGATTAAACAAAAGTGCACGTGATTTCGTGGCAAGCCCACACTTTCCGCAAGTACCTCGGGTTCCGGTATACAGTTATTCTCACCCCCAAAATAAAAAAAAAATAAAAAAAACGATATCGATGAATATTATACCGAGTAAAAGACGAAGACGGCCAAAATGACTCCGAGTCTGGAACCGTTTGTCTTGCACACGTCGAAACAATTGAAGCCCCAGTGTACGGCATCTCCCCTAGCCAGGCTATTTCGGCGGCCCAACTTACATTTCTCTTTAGTTTTTTTTTTTTTGGGGTTTTGCTCGTATTTTGTTTAACTTACCATTGTAGTGTTCTGTTTATCTTTTATGTTTTCGTCGTTCACACTGTAAATTACGCGAACACACAATAAAACGCGCGCAAACAATTGATAACGCAACAATCTAAACAAACACCGTCTCCGCCAAGAACAAGGAAAAAGCAGAGATTAGGAACGTATAGGAATGACCTATAAACACGAAAGTAAATATAACGGGAGTATGAAACGAATAGAAGAAAGTAAGTCCCATTCACATTAGTTCTCTTGTTCCAGATCTTTTTTTCTGTCCACTGTTTTTGTATGTGGTACTCGGTTCTTCTATTTTATTACGACGGTCCTTATAAGAGAAAAGTACAGTAAAATAGAAGGAAGGCAGTGTCGGCTCGCAACGTTTAATTACCGCGATCTAAAGCCAAACCAAGCCAAGGCTAGAACTTATCGAGCCTCTGGCGTATTTATATACGGAGGGGAGAAGTTGATGGCGCGGTTCATTTATTACCAGTGCTTTTTTCCCTCTTTCCCCATTTTTCCTTCCTACCACCCTAGTTCTTTTTTCTCTCACCCTTTCTTCCTTAGTTTCTCTCTCTCGCCACCGAGAAAGTGACCATCGATCACGGAAATTGCGAGTCGGGTTTATAAGCTTTGCGCCGAAGCAATTCACTTCGGTCGGAAACTTGGTTCGCTTTCTTTGCGTCCTCCTGTTTTTCCATAGTCTATATTTCATTTTAAACAGGGCAATACAGCGTTGCCATAAATATACTAAAAGTACCAGGGTCGGGGGGGGGGGGGGGAGGGGGGCTGACATAGCGGTACTTGAATTAAAGGATAAAGTTGGACCAACTGGAGAGATACGAGTTTCCACAAATACCACAAAACGATAGGATGCGAGTATTAACCAAGGATCGAAACCCGAGAGAATTGGCAAAACTTTGTAGTGAACTTTGTTACCTAACGTCGTACACATATAGATATGATTATTTAGTACCCGAAGCATTAAGTGAGTAAAATACAAATTTGGGGCATGGCAGTAAACCAGCAAAGAGACAATGAATGCCGCCCGCGTGCATGAAATAAATAAAATGTTATCCGAAGGAATGGCTCTCTGGCAGTGTTTTGAATGTCTCAGCTTGTGTCAACATAGCGGATATGCGTGAACACTGCGAGAGTAACAGAACGCAAGGGGCCATATCAGACAGCTCTATGCGCCGGGAAACTGAGGGAAAAGGAGGAGACGACAGCACGCGGGGGCGTCAGGACGTCGAGCTCTAATGGCAACGCTTAGTGCACTCCTTAGAAAAGGTAGTGAAAAGCTAGTAACTGAAGAAGTTGCTACTTTTTTATGACCGTTACTACCTTTCACTAACTATTTACTACTTCAAACGCGTGACAGATTGTAAATAGTTAGTAAATGCAGCCGTTACTACCTTCTTCTGACGGTTACTACCTTTTTTACTATACTTCGTTCCAGCTTAAGTCCAGACGCAGCCGATGCTACAAGCGCGATCATGTGACCCTGAACTGTGCTTGTACTGCACGAGCGCGCGAGTTTGGCGGGGACACTGAAAGTCCTGAGCTCGCTCTTGTAGCTTCTGCTACGCTGACATTTAAGGCCGGTTCTCACATGAAGCGAAGCGCTGATGTAGTGCTGCTCACGTGTCGTCAGCTACTTATCGTCTGCCATGAGCAACAGTTTTGACGGTGCGATGCAAAGCTGGTGAACGCTCCCGTCAGCACGCGCTTAGCGCGAGGTCAGCGCTATGCTTGTAGCGCTCCGCTGCATGTGTGAACAGGCCTTTAAAGTGAAAAGGAGCATAGCTATTTACTGCCCCAAAGGCGCGGAAAAGATGGCGGCGGCTGCTGCATCCCCAATGGCCAGCGTTAGCGACGCACTTACTGTTTCGGAACGCAGGGGGAGGTATCTTCACACAATCGTAGCATCAAATATTGTAAAAGGGATTAGAAGATTCGACATAGCGCACAAGAAATGAAGACGAAGTAGAAGGTGTACACAGGACAAGCGCTTACTCTCCACTGAAGTTTTTATTGAAAATTTACCCCGAAGTAAACAACAGCATTCCACACATTCATGGCCAATTCAGCACGTTTCCAGGTAACAGATCCCTTTGCTTTGAAGGAGTACCGATGTTTGGCTTACACATTGCCCAGTTCCTTCTTTTATGATCGTGTAGGCCTCTAAAATTTCCCTAGTGATCTGATCTCCCCCTTCCAGCAATCGTGACGTGATGGAAGTCAGGCTGGCATCCACATCCTGCACAATGAAGTGGCAAGTGCCCCCAGCTGTGGACAGCAGAGACCAAGCATGCTCACGCAATCTTTCATTTATTCATCGGCCCGTTTGGCCAAAGTATGCAGTGCCGCACGTCAGCGGAATCTATACACGACGCCCATCTTACATAACACATATTCGTTTCTATGTTTGACTGAGCAAATGCGCCTTGATCCACATTTGTTGGTAAATCTTGGGCACAATTGCGCGAGTTTGTAAGAATACCATAGGCACGTCGTATCTCTGGGCCACTTGTTTGAGATCGTGGAATATTTTATGAAGGTAGGGAATGACTATCGGTCTCTTGCTTGGCCTACCTTTTTACACTGTGGCCCTCCCCTCACTTTCTTAAGAAGCGACTCTGCGACAGGTACCAACAACGATATGGGAAATACAGCAGCAACCAGTTGCTCCACCTGCCGGCCGAAACTGGCATGCGTAGTCTTTTACGTGTTTTAACCACAACACTAACCAAGTCACCACATACGTGAACCTCATTGCTGTGTCGACGTGCCAGGCAAGATTTATTTCGCTTTGCATCAAGAACGGCATAGTTCCTGCGGACGTTGAGGGCCACTTCTGATGTCATCCACCTTCTCGTGGGCACTCCAAGCGCATCTTTAAGATCATGAGGTCTGAGAGCTGGAGACAAGTGCGGTTCCTTCACGCCTACCTGAAAGTGCTTTGTTACCGTGGCGATTCTGACCCTGGTGCACACCGATACCATCGTTACCAGCTGCAACTGGTGAACCAGGTGACGGAAATTTGCCAAATTTGCCAAATTTGGCAAAAGCCGTATATATTCATGCAAAACGGGAATATTTTCTACATCTCCTCGTCGCAATAGGTCACACGCTAATCTAGGTAAACACGGTGAATGATATATTCAACTACACATAGAGGGCGTCGTGGGGCGTAAACAGTAAATAGACAGTCGCCTTCTCGTCTTCATGAGGACTCCGTTGTACGGACAGAATCATAAAAATTAGTTCGGCACTTTCCACGTGATAGCAGATAGATATGGCAGGGCTGAGCGGACCTTTCTATTTCGCGTTCGTGTTGGTCGCACCGGAGCAAGGCCATCGGAGAGAGTGTCAGCAAACAAGCCCAGCTATTGATCTGACGTCATAACGCGCTCGCCCAATGAGATTGCTCTGCGCATAGTGGTGTGTGTGGGATGGTTGATGATGTAAGCGGTGCCATGACACTCCTCTTTTCCTCTCTTCTCGGTGAGAAGGAATGGAGGCTGCGTAGGGGGTAGGAACCGGGTATTAGTGATATCGCACCCTACACTGCATTTGAAGGACTGTCTAAGCCAGGCGATTCCTTTGTTTTATACGATATCTGGCATGCATCTTTTCTGCCACGCGACGATCTTGTTGCGGTCGATCAGCTCCGAGCATCGTTCCCACCTGAGTCTGATGACGAAAACCGGATGACGCAAGAAACGATTTTACCTTCAACTGGTGATGTAGATTCGAACTCGTCGCACATGGGTCATGCGCGGAGCACATCCAGAATGCCCAGTTTGTCACTAACTATAGACGTTTGCAAGCACGGCATCTGGGCGCCGCCATATTGCTGCTTGCGTGTGTAGATTGTCTGATACTCAAGCCTTGCCAAGGCTTGCCAAGGGTTGCCAGATTGGTGCAAAAACAGAGCATTTTCTATCCGCTGTGGCCAGACTAGATTTTAAAGCGTAGCTGCTTGCAATCGTCTTTTAAATACTGTTGCTCTATCGTCTTTGAAAGCAATTATCTAGGAAACTTTATTAATGCCTAGCAATCATTAAATTTACTTGCATGCGTTACAAGAAAGAGCGCCTTCCCCCATGTATATTACTTCTTGCATCGTAGTCATAGGTTGTGCTGGAAGGCGGGATAAAATACTCTCTTAATGGGTGCAGTACGGCGCGTTAAGTAAAAAAAGAACTTTAAACCCGTTTTATACCGGAACTTCAAAGGCTCTTCAGATCAAAAGAATTGAGGAAGCGGCGAAACGGCGCAAGCCCCATGTCGACAGAAGAGCCTCGGGCCTAATCTCCTTGGCAAGTAACTCGATTGGTATTTAGCTCGGGATAAGTTTAAACGTCCACGTTACGCAGACGCACCTTTTTATCTCACCTCGCACTCAGAGTTTTCGTTGTATGGCAACGAAGTTGATTGAACTCAGGATTATTTCGAAATATATAACATCAGTAGAACACGCTTGAGTTTTTCCTAGCAAGAATGCCCTCTGGACGCTTTAGATGGAATCAAATGAATGAAACGAAATAAACCTAACACCTTTTTGGACGTACTCCGTGGGAGGATCAGAAGGTGGGAACGAACGAATGAATATTGATTACTTTTGTTGCTCATTTTTATAAAAATGTGCCTTTACTCCATTTCACTTTTGGCTCGATCCGACGGAGCCGATCGCGCGACGGCCAACATGCGGTTCTCACCAAACTTTTACGGAACACGGAAACTGCGTGTTTACTCGTGGCAGTGCTATCCTGGATGAAACTGAACGACAGCTCCTTAACGTAGCACCTCAGGATTTTTTTTTTTGAGTGCTACATTACAAATTTGTGGCTCGGCTGCCGCCAGGATAGCGCTCCTATATAAAAGAAAAAGACAAAGATCATGTGTTCTGTTTAAGAT
>JAZHYW010010396.1:0-10032 GCA_037355805.1 Ixodes ricinus
ATCCCACTACGTGCCACTATCAGTTGACCTTCGCAAATAAGCGACCGCTATGTTTACGGTTGAAGGGCAGGTATGTGTGGCCAGCTTTTAGTATAATACTCCTGCGTCGGACGTTCCCGGTTACTTTATTTCACCCAAAAACACCGGTCAGCTTTGCAAATTTTTTCAAACCGAACGGTCAGCAAAGGCGCGGTCGAGTTTAAAGTCAGAGTTGAAGAGCGGACTGCTTCTGTTTTTTTCGACGTCACCGTGCTACCGAGAGCGGAGGAGCTCGTCTCGCCGCCGCAACCAGCCACAACCTCACCACTGCCGCCGGAGGTGGCAGAGTTGTGACTTCCGCTTCCGCTTCCGCGGCTTCCGTCGTCGCAGAGACACAGCGGCATGGCAGAAGGCCATGAGGGTCGACGGCTTGCTATGGTTTACGGGAGAGATGTCTGGTTGTTCAGTTCTACTCCGACTCTGGCTCTCAACTCGACGGCGGCTCTCATAGTTCAACCAGGCGTGGTGAGCCTGGGTCAGCGCGGCGCGGCTGGTAATCCTCGCCGGACCACCCGACGACTTCGAAGTTAGGCCTAGGATCGTCACAGAACTGAAGGCGTCTTTCTGTGAAGCGGTAAGGGAATGTCGTTTCATTTTCGGTCTAATTTTAAGTTATGTTAGGGCGCATCAACGTAAACATGTGCGCCAGGTGTTTGAGACACTTTTGAGCTAGAATAATTGTCAATTACGGTTTTTTGTTTTTGGCGCGCGACACTAGGGCGTTGCGGCGCCCTAGTGTCGCGCGCGCTAACGTAGTGGCGCTTTACTGTCAGCGCTCTTGTGTCGTGCGTTCTAGTGTTGTACAGTCAGATACATCATCTGACATAAAGCAATGTTTCGGACCTCCTCCCAAGACCTGAGAAGGGTTGTTTTCGTTCAATCCAGGAATCGGCGGTGTCTCACGAGCGTGTTGCTGGTGCTCCTTACCGAATGGTGCTACCGAGAGACATGTGATCATGTTTGAGAAATGCAATTATGGCCGCCGTAAGTACACATATTGTTTTTAACTTTTGTTCGAATCCATTTCTTTTAAGAAATGCACAGTTTGCATGTGCCCATTCCTCGATGCTTCTATAGTCGGCGTGAACTATGATGTGCTACGCTGTCAAGGTTACTACAGTAGCTTCCGCAGTGCTCCAACTCTGCTCAACGGTAGCTTCTCTAGAACATGCAAATTAGATGCAACATTAAACCACATGCTCTCGCAACAGTGCTGGGCCGAAGCAGTGTGGAAGCTACTCTAGCCTTGACAATGCATGCACAAAAGAGTTGACACCGAGCACAGCTAGTTTTGAGACTCCATTTTACCAAAAGCTATGCCAAACCAGATCTGCCACTTTGTAGGCAATGTGAAAGAATCTCGCGTGCCTAACCTGGAGAAGGGCGCTATCTTGCATAGGCCAATTTGTTTCTTAATCCAGTACGTTCAGACTCCTTGAAATGTTAACATCACGTGACACACAGAAATACTGTAAACTCCTAATCGTTCATGAGCCCTTAATTTTCACGAATTGAAATGTTCGCGAAATAAAAGGGCGCGGAGAAATTCCGGTTTTTGATGAGTTTCAATGCGGCCTTTAAATTCGCGAAATTTAGTGGCCGTGATCATGATTATGCCCTCTGTGACCGACTTAGGAAGAAATAGGCGCCACGAAGATAAGGGATTTTACTGTATATAGGAGAAAAGAGGAGGTAACTTTTGTTCGTATGCAGGATTAAAACCAACAACAACAATCATGGTGTCGTCACTTTGTGAGCCTATCTGTTTCTCTTGAATGATATGAATTTTATTTTAGTTCATGAAACTTTTCGCCTGTACATCGTGGGATGTCGTCTTCAACACTAACAGTGTTTTTCCCCGGAGCAGGCAACATCGACGCGTGCCGCAGCACAACAGAGTTCATTTGCAGGTTGTACCGCAGTTTTGAAAAAGAGTCACACAATCTGGGCGAATCACGATTTAGTGGTCTACCTCGAGCGTGGACGAGATTTAGTCATCCTAAAACAAATTTGTCTAGAAATCGGGGATTTGCGACGAATGTACCCGCATGGTCAGAAGAGCCAGACAAGCCTTGTGAGTGGTTTGTATTCTAGCACTCTTAGTCATAAACCCACTCGCGCACAACGTGTGTAGATGTTCCGGTAGGCTGGAGCACTTATTTGGAAAATAGTGGATGGCACACACATACACAGTTGGTATCTTTATCAAAATTCTGTATTATGGTCAAAGGTGGACTGCACCTATGGGAACTTTATATGTTTACCACGGAAAGATGGTTTCGCAAAAGTAAGTATTCTTCTATTGAACTACTGCACTAACCTTGTCTCTAGCAAACATTTCAAGTTATTTTTTATGCTTAGATAAGATTGTGGAAATAGTTTTTCTAGAACTACGCTAGATATTTCCAGTTCATCAACTTTCTCGCCGAGATGAGCCAAAACCTGTATTGTACGGAGGGAACTCACCGAATGACGCGGCATACAGTTTGTTTAAATCTATAAGAAACAGTCGTCTCTGTAACAGCAATAATGACATGTCACTTGCTTATGTTATGCTCATTGTCGCAGATCAAAATGCTTTTTCCGTCTACACTCATTTTCGATAAACTCAGTCACCGAATTCCCTCTCGCGACAGCAGCGCTTGGTTCTCCGAAGTAATTTGCATGAATATAGATGCAACAGGTTTTCTTAGAGTGTGCGTCTAACACATATTCTTCATATTGGATGTGCTAACTGTATTCAAGACCATATCCATAACTGTATCCACATTCTACCTAAAAGATTAATTTCTATTTTGAAATTTAAGTTTTTGACAATATTTTCTACACATCTGTGCTTGTTGAGCCGTACTCAAGCCCATACATCTTGTCTTTGACTATTACATCAATATATAAAAATGTTGATACTGAGTGAGAGTTCAAGGTACCGAATCCGTCATGCGGGTTAAGTAATAAATAATAAAACTATCTACAAAGGAAATTTTCTTAAAGGAGACTGTATGGACATCAGAATAACACATGTCATGCTAAAAAAATGCAAACTCTTGTTAAGAATGCATAGGATGACAGTGGTGTGCCATTTCTGATGTGTCACAATAAAACTCAATGGCTCACAGTGTTCCTATGGATGTTTAAACTGTCAAATTCAAAGCCTAGAAGTTTTATTCAAGATCGGTCCTCACAACAAAATGTTTTTAGAGATCTGAGCCTACGAACTCATGCATGACTACGTGGCAATCATTCATTTTCATGTGCATTATGGTTTGCAAGGTCTAGTCTTCACTGATTTACTGCATCCATGCTGAAACTGGGAGGGTTCTCTGGCCATGAATAAAGAGATCAACATTTCTAAGAAATCAAAACATTTGAGAACGGACGAAAATAATTATATTAGAGCGGTATCTTAGATTCTCTTTTCTTTGTCTTATTTCTAATTTTCACTTTATTTCATGTGACGTACTTAGTATTTTAGAGCGCAGCTCTTAGGC
Organism: Ixodes ricinus; assembly: GCA_037355805.1. NCBI lineage: Eukaryota > Metazoa > Arthropoda > Arachnida > Ixodida > Ixodidae > Ixodes > Ixodes ricinus. Next base: position 3,528 of record JAZHYW010010396.1, read on the forward strand.
GCCTGTTTCCGCGCTTCGTGGCGTTGCCGTTGGAGTAACCGCCCCGCTAAAGCTAGCGAGGAATTGAATTATAAGGGAGTTTTCGTAGATGGTTTTCGCCGTCCCGCAACGCTCTCCGCAACCCGCTACGATAGCCGGAACTCTGCAGTCAAGGCTATCGGCACGCAGGCGCAGTAGGGGCTTCTTCGTTGCGGAGGGCTTAGCGGAGGGAAACGCGGTCAACGAAAACTCTCTAATGTTGAGGTGACGTCAATTTTTTCGCTAAATCTGGTGGAGAAACTGAATTTGTTTCATGGGTGACGTGACACGAAGTCATGTGACATCATTTTCCCCACTACATTTAGCGGGCAAACTTAATTGGTGTTGAGGTGACATGACGTCAATTTCACCGCTAAATTTGGCGGCGAAACGTAATCCGCTAAATGTATTGGGGAAAGTTTTCCGCTATATTTAGCAGGAACTTTAGCGAAAAGTTTTTCGCCTAATTTAGCGTGAAATTTAGTGCTAATTTCCCGCTACATTTAGCGGGTAAATTTTCCCGGTACATTTAGCGTGTAAATTTTCCCACTAAATTTAGGGAAATTTTCCACTAAATGGGAGAAAGCAGAAGAGGAGGAGGGAGAGGGGGTGGCATACCCTCCCCTCCGTATTCTCCCATCCTCCTCCTCAAGAGCTGCACTCTAATTTCGCATTACAGAGAATTGTAAACGTCATTTATTTTTCATCTCATGTTTATTCAAATTTTATATCGCATTTCCGTTCGCAGCACAAATCTGGGTTGTGCTGATCCTCCACGCACAAGTTAGGAGCTCCTGAGCGGTAAAAGGGGGAGTTTGGTCTGGTGTGCTGAAGGGGTACCTTCGTTCACTATTCAATTTATAATTATCATCTTTCGAACAAAGTTAATCTTTGCTGCGTGAAATTTTTCTAGACATAAATCCTTGCTACCAAATTTACCAAGTCACTCCATTTTGCCACCGCTATTAGTGCTCCTCGAGGACCTCGGACGATAGCTTACTGGTGTGCAAACATCATGCTTGTTTGAAACCTCTCGCTGATGTGGAGACTCGCTGACATCCACTGGATGTCCGCGTGTCTCTCCGAACGATGCAAGCGGGGTAGGAACCATTCACACATATCGTATTAGGGGACATTCTACAGGATATATTTTTTGTATCCTTTAAAAATTTGTAGAAAAAAAGCCGTAAAAGCTACACTTACGTTTTGTGTGCAGGTGAGTTATATGGCGGGGGGGGGGGCTTAGTATAAAGGGCTAATTGTAATGATGAGTCGGCTTTTTAAAGGGAAGTGGAACACTTCTTTCAAAAAACTAGATAGAGGTTAATTCTAGTGTAGTTTTATCCCGTGAATCTGCATATCATGTTCGTTTTCCCCAAAGATATAATAACTAAACGTGAGAAAACACAAAAAACATCCTACCAGTAGTGACGTCGTAAGAGGATCTTTCGGCCGCCGCAACGCGTGTGTTGCTTGAGGGCCGCGCGTCCAATTGCAAGCTTGCTAGCTATAAGTTTTGCCCGTTTTAAAATAGTGTGTGGGTGCATAGCTTTGATAGGGCAACAGATTTTAAAGGATACAAAAAAAATATCCTGTAGAATGTCCCCTAATACGATATGTGTGAATGGTTCCTACCCGCTTGCATCGTTCGGACAGAGATTTCGAAAGCTGCTTTGTGACGTCACTCTCCGGGAAAGGAGGCCTTCAGCGGTACTTTAAAAATGATTCTTTGCAGCCTCGATTCACTAAATTAAGAAATAATTTTGATATAGGAGATTTTGAAGGTCAAATGAAGAAGATTTAAATGTGTTCTCTCAAATACAAAACCGCTTTAGCTTCCCTTTAAGAATAACATGCTCCTTAAATTTTGGATTAGGTAAAATAGACCCATGGTTCTAATTAGAAACTGGCTACGCATAATCGAAAACACTAAATCAACTCTTTTTATGGAGATATAAGACAAAAGCAGCATTTTACGGCGTTCTAAAAAAATGATCAATTTGGACGCGTTTCTAGATTTCGGTTTCTATATCAGAGCGTATCTCTACGCCTGCGATCCTGCTGCCACGGTTGCCGCAGTGTGAAGCCACCCCGTTCCTCTCTCGTAGGATGGAGGGAAGCAGGGCGACCGTGCGTGGCGCGTCTAAGCCCTGGAGAACAGGACCGTGGGCGCAGAGATGCGCTCCGATAAGAACCGAAACCTAGAAACGCGTCTAAATAAAGCGTTTTTACAGAACGCTTAAAATGCTACCCCTGCGTTATATCTTTCTAGAAAAAGTTAACTTAGTGACTTTCGATGACTCTCAACAAGTTTCTCATTGAAAACATATGTTCATTTTTACTAATAAAAAAGTTAAATAACAAGTTATATTTGATTATCCGACAGATCGTTACAATTAGGCCCTATACTTGTCCCCTTGGGCGTATAACTCACCTGCACAAAGCGTAAAAGCGTAGCTTTCACGACCTTTTTAAACAAATATGCCAAGCTTGAAAAAAAATCGCCCTCTATACCAGTGAAAAGGCGATACCACCATAATGGAGCCGACGGCTTGTATCGTTCAGACTAATTCCACTATGGTGAAGTTACCTTTCCTGATGGTACAGGATGTCCCATAATACGACAGACTTGTTTGAGACTTTTTCCACCATCTTTCCAACATCAAGATTTTCCAACAGGGTGACATGTGACTCGTTATCAGAGACATCCGCTGGACGAAAATGATGTTGCACAGGCACTTCCATAATACACAACTGATGCCACGTAAGGCAGAAGGCAAAGTTTAAACAAGAAGGACGTCGTGCGAAGTCGAACTGAAGCTTGCACTGTAGGAGTGCGGTGGCGAATGGATAAAAAAATATCTGGATGCCACGGCTTTTTTAACGAGTGTCAAAAGTGGACACAAAAATGCATTCACCACTTCTTCATCGGACGCGCCCAGCGAACAGCCATATGGCTCGAGAAAGCGCATGTGAAGTCAAGGTGCCGTCAGCTTGCACTTCAATTTTGCTGAAAACTGGAGTGCCGTGATCCAGCGCGCGGTTCAAGGACATCACTGGAAGCGCAAGGTGGTTTCTATCTTTACCTGCGTGGCTACGATCAAACAGGGAACGTTAAACAGTCTTCGTAGTGAGTGACGACATCGTCCATGACTCGTCCCATGCGCTTTTTGTGCTCAACGTTGCCGAAGGGCGACTGGAGGAAGTATTGCCTATTTTCATGCAACTTGTTCACAAATCAGACGGTGCTACAAACCACTTCAAAAACAGGCACCAGGTGTACGAAATAAAAAATAGAATGTCGTCACCAAGTGGATATTCTCTGAATCAGGACACTAAAAAAGCTCGTGTGAAGGAGTGCGCGGCGTGCTCAAGCAGCAGGCATTCAGGTATAACTTGACAACTACAGAATTGCACCCCATAACGAACGCACAATGCTTCGTTGAGGCACTCAAACCGAAAGTCAAAGAGACCGTTCTACTCACAATTGCCAAAGAGAAGCTCGCGTGTTTCTGGGAGCTCTACAAAAAAGAGTGGGAGTGAGTAAACCCACAAAGGGTCATCCGATCCTCACACCTGTGGAGGAAGACACTGGAGGAAGGCGCATTAACGTTGTCCTAGAAAATATTTGCGAAAACAAAGAGTAGCTGCATGCACATGTCAAGGCATGCACATACCGCTTTGTGTCCCGAAATTCAGAAGATCATCAGTGAGTGCGTGCCGCATGTTGAAAACTGCAATCGTGGACTGCGTGGCTCGTACACAGTTCGAAAACTGATTCACAGTTACGTCTGAATTGGAAAAAAAATACTGCCTTTGGAAAATGTATTATCGATGTTTTTGGGGCCTCGTATTGGTTCTTTGTGCGCGTTTCTTCATTACTGAGGTGCAAGAACTGTGCAGTCAACCTTTGGCGACGTGCAAGATGTGAGGATAACAAAACCAGGTGCATATTTCCAGAAGATTTATGTCCAAGATTTGAATGGTGGGAAAATGTATCATTTAGTCGTAATAGGCTGGATAATGAGTAGCCACCCTTGTTTACTTTGAACCTGTTGTATATAGAAACATTTGTTTTATATGTTTCGTGGCTTTTTGATTTGCATATACTTATTCCTCATTGTTTTGTAGTGTGCTTATCTGCTTTCTCTTATTTCAAGTTTTAAATTACAATGAGAATCACAAGTTTGCCTACTTTACGTCCCTTTTTGAAAACGTAAAGAAAAAGAGAAATATACTTTCGAAATCGTAGACGCGCACAATGCCGGTAAGGTTGCTGTATTTTATTCAATGTTAGCACAGGGTTCACATGATTGCGGCTCAAGTAGAAGACATACAACGAAAAATATTACATTTATAGATTGTTTTTTCTTGTGGTCGACTACTATACCTAAAATAGTTTTAAAAAATAGATATTTGCAAAACTCTGGTTTTTGAGAAAATCGACTTGAAACTTTAAACATTTATTATTTCTCACAACGTTTACGTGAAGGCGGCAGAGCGGTTAGTCCACAGATCATAATGGTATAATTATTTCTATAATGAACTTGCTTTGAGCTTTCTAGAAAGCTAAAGAAATAAAATTTACCTTAAGTGCGGACAAAGTAAGGACCTGTCAAATTTGACCAAGAATCGACCTAAACGACAAGTTTATGCTTTTTTCTAGAAAAAATATAATTCCTACAAATATTTGAATACATTAAGCTATCGTCATAGTATATATTAAATGAGGGCGAAAAGTTGAGGTGGTGGAGGAAAAAGAGTAGTGGCAACAGAGGATGTCTAACACGCGACCTGCGACGGCAGGCAAAAATTCTAGTTTCTTCCACTGCGGCTTCTAAGTTTCGTAACTCGAGAACGAAAATTCTGAGGAACAAGCGGTCTGAGCCCTCCTGCATTCAAGAACTGCCCCCAAGCCATATATTTTTTGTCTTGTTTAAAAATCAGACACTTTTAGCCTGCCCGATTTCTTATGAAACCACCCGGGCATGTGACAAGGCTCAAAATCCTTTGAAAAAGAAACACAGCAAAGATGCTAGTTGATTGTTATCTACCTTTGACACGTCACCGGTTTTGTGCACTGGCACTACAATGGTTTTCTTCCGCAATGAGAAAAAAGTCCCTTACTTAACGAAATATTAAATATATGCTTTAGCAAAGGCGCAAACAAATCAGCGCAACCCTTGAAAATTAAACCAGGTATAAGATCGGAACCCAGAGATACTTAGACTTTATTCTTTTAATTGTTTCTAAAATTTCGTTTGTGTCGACTAGTGAATGTAAAAGTGTCGCTACAACCAATGTTATGAACATTGGGTGTACTTCCACATACACCAGTAGAGCAATACTCACTAAAATAGTTTAGAAAGGTACCAGCTATTCCTTCCGGAGAATTTCCGTAGTCCTTACCATTACATAAAGAGGTGATTCTCAAAGGCTCCTTTCTGTGTTATCTGAAGAACCGCCCTAATTTATTGGACTCGCGAAACAGACTACTTTCAAGATTTTTGTTTCATTAAGACGTTTGACATAATTTAAACAATTTTTGCACTAACGCACGATAGATGCTGAATTTTATGTACCATAACGCGACCCAAGTTCTTTTTAAACTGTTTGTGGAAATGTTTTCTCCCATGCATATAATAAAATAATTATTTTGAAAACCAAAACGGGAACTTAGTAAGCTTGGAGACACGCTTAGGAATGTACATATCGATTGCATTTCCTACTACATCTGTCAAATATTAAGTCTCGGAATCAACACAGTTATTGTTAAAAGCCGCCGACCAGTTGTAGTCCCGCAGAAATATGTACAACCCTAAATAATCCCCATTAGGATAAGCGTAGTTGGTAGAACTGTGGCAATGTTATGTTCGCCCTGAAAAGCAAAAAGTTACTATAAAATGTGGGTGAAAGTTGTCAGGCCGCACAAAAGGATCATTCACTGGCAATATACTTTCTATCCGGCAGTTGGAAAGACAAAAATCCGAGACATTCCCGGTATTGTTTTTGTAGTGATTGTGGTGTGTGGGTCCATTAAAATCATTAAACCAATTGAGGTGGATGCTTTCACCGCTTGGGTGATTCCACTGGAAAGTATATCGGATGCCCAGTCTATACTTGGAATGTTAAGATCCCCATAAAGATGAACTCGAAACTTGCGTTGTTTGCTTATACGTTCCAAAAAATACAGTTTATTTTTTTCTTTTTTTACTTGTAAGAGTAGACAAAGCAGTATAAAGGAGGATTAAAAATATTTACTTTTTTAAAGAATATTAACAAGTATCAAATGAGTCGTTCGATTAAAAGTTACGGCTCCCATTAAATGTTACAATAACTAGCTTGCAATAATGTTTGACTAAGCAAGTTAAAATAATTAGTATAAGGTATTTTAAAAGCTATTCAGGTCGCTGTACCAAAACAGATTATCCACTTGCGGATGTAGTTATACTCGTGAGCATCGACGACATCCATTAAATTACATATT
>JAZHYW010010397.1:0-16951 GCA_037355805.1 Ixodes ricinus
AGCAGAACCCATCCTTTGGGAATGATTATCTACGTTAATGCGAATAGCATCAAACGGTGCGGAGTTATGCGCGTCTGTCAGGTGGCCGGCACACTCTAGATACGCCAGCCCACTCTTGAGGCGATTCTAAATTTGCTGACACTTTCACAGCCCTGCGCACGATCTCCGCAGCCCAGCACGTGCGTTTGTGTCACTTAGGAAGGCGAGCAAAGCACGCGCCATACGCACAAACACTCAAAATGGTACCGACCAGACTTTCTGGCGTCTCAGCTAGTCTCAACCAACGGTACTTAAACGGTTGTTTATATCTTTACCATAGGACGCGCTTACAGCGCTGTCACAGCTAGCTGGTGCGCGTCGCATGCACGAGGGCTCATTCCGCTCCGTGAGGCTGAGCACGGCCGCTACATCACCCTCTCCCGAGCGCGGGAGAGGGTGAGCTAGCGGCCGGTGCTCAGCCTCACGAGAGCGGAATGAGCCCTCGTGCATGGAACGCGCGCGCACCGGTAGCTGTGACAGCGCTGTAAAGCGCGTCCTATGGTAAAGATATAAACAACCGTTTAGAGTGCGTTGAATGACTGCCTTCAGCTCTGGGTTACGCGTCTCATTCGCATTAAAAAAGAAACAGCGAGATACAGCCAGGCAGCTTACAACGCCAAACCACACGAGCCACATTCACCGGCACGGTCCACCGAACAGGCTAGGACGCACATCGACCCGTCGCTTCGCTGTTTACAAACACCTGACGTCAAAGCCGCTGAGTACGTGTCCGGCAGACAAAGAAAGGCCGCTGGTTTGGCAATGCTGCGGTCGAAAGTCGATAAAGCTAACGACGTCCATTGTAGAAGCCAAGGGATGGCGCCTGGTACACATTCATCACGGTAACGCGCAGGCTCCTCTCCTTTTGCCTGATCCTTTTTCGCGTATTTGGGTGAAGGTCAAGTGGGCTCGGTCAACTCGCTGACCTCCTTCCCTTGGGTGGTGCATTCACACTGGCGGTAGAGCTTCGTTCGCGAAGCGGTTGCAGGGTGCGGTTCGCGAGCGACCCCGTTCACACACGCCGAGACACGGTTGGCGGTTTCTCTGCGATCACGCGTGATTTTTTCGGGACTTGCTCTTGGCAACCTTGTTTTATAATCCAAAATCAAATTTAGTTACGATCCAAAGCAAAAATTTTGCTATGTTGGTAACAGAACGATTTTACATGCGTCAGCATTTACTGCCCCGGTGCATGCTGCCGGCTTTCATTTAGACGGTCGTGGTTTGGTTTGGACTGGACGTGGTTTCGTAAGGGCAATGCGCGCCTCCCGCCGTGCTCTTTCGCTGCGTTCGTTCGCTCGTTACATTCACTTTCCCTCTTACAAGAGGGAAAGAGTCTTCTCGTACGCTTCCAATGACGTGCTGCAGGTGCTGAAGAGGAGGGTATCGAGCGGCCGTGGTGCTGGCACAACATACGCGACAACATAATATCGAGGCGCAGCAACGACGCAGTTCGCGCAGAAACCGCCGACACGCCCCTGGAGGAAGGATTGGCTCTTCGAAGACAACAGCATGCGCTAAATGTTTGCGCATTTCGTCGAAAATCGGCGTGGCGATAGCAGCAATTTCGGCGTCATTTTGATTCGCGCTGTCTCGCACGCATCACTAGCATAGACAACAGAAGAGTAGCATAGAGTAATTTAGTCAAACGTAAAGAGTGGCCACTGCGAGCCTTTTCGCAGCCAGCTGTTCGGATTCACAACACCCGCTAGCTGGCGCAGTGTTGCCTAATTATTTATACATTCGTTATATTTGGACCATTAAGAAATAGTTTTACTTTGATTTCACATATCTCAAAATCTATTAGTAGCTTCGAACGTTTTAAACAAATATTGCAACGACTGCGACTGGGGCTTTAGCGAAGACGCACGACTTGGCTGCCGCGCTGGCCGCGCCGGCTGCGCCAGGCCGTGCCATATAACGGCAGCCAAGGTGGCGGGGAGCGGATGCGGCGTGCTGCTGCCGGTCATCGTGTCGGATTTCTCGACGTTCTTTCTTTGCGGCGAAGGTGAGACGATTAAAGCGCAACCACGTGGAGTGTTTCAAACGTCTCTTGAGCGTCAGGCGGCAGTTTGATACTTTAGACCCACGTTACGGATAACAAAAACAGGACGCCGGATGGCCAAAAAACATGCTTTTCGTGCAAGGCTCGTCAAATTATGAGGCGCTGGAGAAATACAGCCTTCTGCGTTAAGTCCTTATTTCGAACTCTTTGTTCGCCTTCCGCCCATTGAAAAGCATGCGGGAAGGGCTTAGAACGCACCTGGTATCGCTGCGCCGCAGCGTTCTTCCGCAACATGAAATTCGTCTGCGTTCCTCGCCGTCACCATGGCAACGAACGCCGAATGAATGGAACGCACGCACGCTGCCGCCGCGTGAAGCCAGCAACAGCTGACGCCATTTTACGAACGCCGTTCGCTAGCCAAAGCGAACGCGGTATGTCAGATCAACCGCCTCCGCCGCCGCGCCGCAAGCAAAGACGACGAAGCTGAGACACGCCGACGGCGAATAGGCGAGCAACAGCACCGCGAGACGACCTACAACGGCGGCATTTATTGGGATCAAAGGCTGCTTTCGCCGATGCGCCGCTAGCAAAGACGACGACGCTGAGGCACGCCGACGGGCGAATAGGCGAGCAATAGGTGCCTACATGTCTGTCTGTCTCAGGGTGAAGAGCATCCATTGTTGCATTGAATGTGTCAGCGCGTGACGCTCTCGCGCACTCGGTGCATGACTTGGGCGCTAAAATGGCGTCTATGCATTAGCCAAAGCTACGCGCTCAAGCTCGAGTGACACCGGATTGCACGCACTTCAAAATGCATAAAAACGATTGGGCGTAAAAATGGCTGAGATGTCACCACTCAAGCAAAAAGGCGCACTTGTATGAAGGCACTCTAGCGAGCAACAGCACCGCGAGACGACTACAACGGAGGCATTTATTGGGATCAAAGGCGCGAAATAAGCAAGAACAATTTTATTTGAATCATAACACGCGATATCCAAGTTGGGGACCACATACCTTTGCTGGATCTTTCCTGTGAACTTTTACAGACGCGGGGTGCCGCGTACAGAACACAGCTCCGTTTGCAAATATGGGGCCCTGAAAAGGGCCGTTTAGACCGCTACCAGAACCTATAACTGACGTAACGAGCACTTGACGAGCGGTTGGCGCATACGTCGTCTTTATGCACGCAGGCGGTCGACGGGCTCAGCGCAGCGGATCACCCGAAGTCACCGGGGCCGTCAGGACATCCTCGTCCTCCGCACTATAGGGAAGGTCCCTGTCTGCGTCGGGGCTGTAGATTTTGGCGGCTGCGGCGACGAAACGACTGGAATCCTATCAGGCGTTTCCGCGCGCCTTCTCTCTCCTCCAAGACATGAACTTTGCAAGGTGACCAGTGAAAATGCGGGCTCTCGCGCCGTCCAGATGGAAGACAGTTTTTGACGTGGGCCCAGTGTGCCCTCCACCGTATTGGTGTGCGCACCAGTGTTCGGGCCGACAAAGTGCAGCTTGTGGTTAACGGTGAGGTGCGTGAAGCGAAGCGTCATCTGCAAGCTTGCGATAGCCAGCCCAACAATCAGTGATTATTCTTGTTCCAGGGCGGACCCACTGGCTATTAGCCTCAGCAGGGCTTTTAGCGTCACGGGTCTCCACGGAACAAGAAAGCAGCACCCGCTGCCACGCCCACACCGCCGAAAACCCACTGGCCAGGCCTAAATACCCGCGATGGTACTTTCGCCGCCCGAACATACTCACGTCTAGTTCTACAGTCACGCCTTCGCCACCAATCATGCCTGAATGCTTAAAAACGGCTTTACCACAACCTCCCGACAAACGCTCGCCCAATCAGTTATTGTCTTACTGGCGATATCAGTCTCCCACTGAATGACGGCGCACGGTATGTTCTGGCACCGGAGGATGATTTTCATGAGTTGGAGAAGCGTCAGGTGGGATCCTTCAGAAAGGAACCGCTCCGTACCGAGACGTGGCCCCGGCACTGAACTTTGACCGGCTTCCTCTGCCATACACCGCACGAGTCATCCACACCGCACCCGCACGTGTAGCGATCCGCAGATCTATCGCGACTTGCAGCTTGTCATCGCAGCTGCGATTCTGGACACGCACAAAACCCAGGAGCCAGGAGCAGGCCCATGCGCTGAAGCAAATTAATTGCTTCAAGATGATCTTCATGGCGGTCGGAAGACGGCACAGGTTGAACGCTGGCATTCACGATGCTCGGCCTCTTAGAAAGAACAGCGCCGAGTGAAACGCGCGCTTCTTGCATTATTATTTTTATTTCATCCGCCATTTTATACCTCGCGACATGACACTTAACGAACTCATTGGTCATGATCGGTCGGACCACACCATCGGTGACAAACAAACGCCAATCGTGTGACCAGAGCGGTTGCCACGGTCGGCATCGTTAGAAGAGAACAGTCGAACCTAACAACAGCAAAATAAAGTAACAAAGTGAATAAAGAAAACAAAAATAAGAAGGAGCCGTTGGAGTTTCGGCAACACGGACGCCGTCTCTTTGAAGAGAGGAGGAGGCCGCGCTACCTACGCACTGGCTGTCAAAATCTCCCTTTGTTCTTGTTTTCTTTTTTTAACTTTACGGGGTGCCACGATCTTTATTTGAAGCTGGTTTAGTTGCATTAATAACAAAACAACGCGTCTGAACGGAGGAGGAGGTAGGGAGTCTTTGGCGTCAGGAATTGGACGTGGTAGAAAAAGAGAAAGAAAATAACGAATGCTGACAATACGTACCAGCTATGCCAAGACCGTTATACTCTCCGCACTCGGTGAGGACTCATGACGCCACTGCGACGACCGTTAGGCTATTTATTTTGTTTCCTTAGATTTTTTATCGTGACGACTACTCCACTGCGCGTCGACGTCTCCAGCGGAGATCCGGCAGTTTTTAATAATAATTCATTGCTGTCGTTTTGAAGGGCATTTCCTTTTTTATGCTGCTTCGTTCCTGACGCCATAAATGTAGTGCTTTCCTGTTTAGATATAGTGGTGCGAAAACTCCACACTGGACTAGGGCCTGAGTAACAACTCTGCATTACTCAGGCCCTGGTCCTGATGGGATGTTTCGCGCCGGCAATCTAAAAAGAAAGAATGGCATACTACACACATCACACGCGCACGCACTCATCGGGATTGGTCCATAAGTCCAGTGAATACACCACGACGTGTTTTTTTAGCGCTTTCAAAACGATACACTGATGCCAAATTCTCAAGTGTTCTCCGCCCAGGAAGTTTTGGTGACGTTAAATAGTCTACTTGTTGTCTCCCTACTCCGTCCCTGTCTTGCGGCGCATTTTCTCAAAGTGGCTTTATGGTCAAACCAGTTGCAAAGCGTTCTTCTCGTGTCTTCTCGTTGGGCGCTGTATTTCACGCATGCACACAAAATATGCCTAATAATGGAGCTAAATAATCGTACTAATGAGATTATTGGACCAATTTTATTGGACTTAATGTATCCACAAACCAATCCGATCATGAACTAAACTTTTTTTTATTTTTCTTATACGTGGTGCCAAGTATTCTCGCCCCATATTTTTATGGCGTCAGGAACGTAGAAGCAGCATAAAAGAATGCCCTTCAAACGACAGTAATAATTGTATTATTAAAAACTGCCGGATCTCCGCTGGAGACGTCGACGCTTTCGATGTGGAGTAGTCGTCTTTTTCGATAAAAAATCTAAGGAAACAAAAATAAATAGCCTAACGGTCGTCGGTGGCGTCATGAGTCCCTCACGACTTTTGGCAAGACTCCCTACACTCCTCCGGGTTCCGACGCGTTGTTTTATTCGTTAATTTTAACAAATCAAAGCTTCAAATAAGAGGATCGTGGCACCCCGTAAAAGTTAAAAAAAAAAGGAAAAAGAAAAACAAAGGGAGATTTTAGAGCCAGCCAGTACGGCCAGAAGTAGCCTTGAGTAGCACGGCCGCTCCTCCTCTCATCAAGAGGCCACGGCAGTCCGCGTTGCCGTGAAACTCCAACGGCTTCCCGTCTGTTTTTTGTTTTCTTTATTCACTTTGTTACTTTATTTTGTTGTTGTCTGGCTCGCCCTTCCTCTTCTAACGATGCCGACCGTGGCAACCGTTCTGGTCACACGATTGGCAGTCCGTTTTGTCACTCGATAGGTGGCGGTCCGACCGATCAGCCAATGAGTTCATGGAATTGTGTCATGAGGTATAAAATGGCGGATGAAGTAAAATGATAAATGCAAAGAAGCGCGCAGTTTTCGCTCGGCGCTTTATTCTTCCAGGAGGCGAGCATCGCAGTGCCATGGCGTTCAACTTGTGCCGTCTTCCTGACGCCATGAAAGATCATCTTGAAGCCAATTAATTTGCTTCAGCGCATGGGCCTGCTCCTGGCCCTGGGTTTTCACGTGTGTGTTCAGAATGCGAAGCTGCGATGACAAGCTGCAAGTCCGCGATAGATCTGCGGATCGCTACACGTGCGGGTGCGGTGTGTGGATGACTCGTGCGGTGTACAAGAGGAAGCCGGTCAAAGTTGCAGTGCCGGGGCCACGGTACGGAGCGGTTCCTTTTTCGAATGATCGCACCTGACGCTTCTCCAACTCATGAAAAATCATCCTCCGGTGCCAGAACCTACCGTGCGCGCCGTCATTCAGTGGGAGATCTGATATCGCCAGTGAGACAATAACTGATTGGGCGAGCTTTTTGTCGGGAGGCTGTGGTAAAAAGCCGTTTTTAAGCATTCAGGCATGATTGGCGGCGAAGGCGTGACCTGGTAGAACCCAAAGACGAGAGTATGTTCGAGGCGGCGAAAGCACCATCGCGGCGTAATTTAAGGCCTGGCCAGTGGGTTTTCGGCGGTGTGGAGCGTGGCAGCGGGTGCTGCTTCTGCATTTCCCCGTGGAGACCCGTGACGCTAAAAACCCTGCTGAGGGCCAATAGCCAAGTGGGTCCGCCCCTCTGGAACGAGAATAATCACTGGGATTGCTGGGCTGGCGCGTCGCAAGCTTGCGGATGACGCTTTCCGCTTCACGCACCTCACCGTTAACCACAAGCCGCACTTCTTGTCGACCCGAACACTTGGTGCGGCACACCCACGATGGTGGAGGGCACATCTGGGCCACGCTGCCAAAACTGTCTTCCATCTGGACGGCGCGAGAGCGCACCATTTCACCTGGGTCACCTTGCAAAGTTCGTATGCCGGAGGGGAGAGAGAAGGCACGCGGAAACACCGATAGATTCGAGTCGTTCTCGCGTCGCCGCGCCGCCAAAATCTACAGCCCTGACGCAGACAGGGACCTTCCCTATAGATGCGGAGGACGAGGATTCTGACGGCCCCGGGTGACTTTCGAGTGATCCGCTGCGCCCGACGGGCGTCGCCCGCCTGCGTGCATAAAGACGACTTATGCGCCAACCGCTCGTCATGCTGCGTTACGTCGGCGTTATAGGTTCTGGTAGCGGTCTAAACGGCCCTTTCAGGGCCCCCATATTTGCCAAACTGGAGCTGTGTTCTGTCCTGGCACCCGTGTCTCTGTAAAAGTTCACAGGAAAGATCCAGCAAAGGTATGTGGTCCCCAGACCGGATATCGCGTGTTATGATTCACATAAAATTGTTCTTGCTATTTCGCGCCTTGATCCCAATAAATGCCGCCGTTGCAATCGTCTGCTGGTGCTGTTGCTCGCCTATTCGCCGTCGGCGTGCCTCAGCGTCGTCGTCTTTGCTAGCGGCGCATCGGCGAAAGCAGCCTCAATAAATGCCGCCGTTGTAGTCGTCTCGCGGTGCTGTTGCTCGCCCATTTCGCCGTCGGCGTGTTCCCAGCTTCACCGTCTTTGCTGGCGCGCGGAGGCGGTTGATCTGACATACCGCGTTCCGGGCTCTTGCCAGCAGACGGCGTTCGTAAAATGGCGTCAGCTGTTGCTGGCTTCACGCGGCGGTAGCGTGCGTGCTTCCATTCATTCGGCGTTCGTTGCCATGGTGACGGCGAGGAACGCGTGACGAACTTCATGTTGCGGAAGAACGCTGCGGCGCAGCGATACCAGGTGCGTTCTGAGGCCCTTCCCGCATGCTTTTCAATGGGCGGAAGGCGAACAAAAAGAGTTCGAAATAAGGACTTAACGCAGAAGGCTGCATTTCTCCAGCGCCTCATAATTTGACGAGCCTTGCACGAAAAGCATGTTTTTTAGACCGGAGTTTGGACATAGTTTTTTTTACCACAACATGGGTTCAAAGTATCAATGTGCCACATTTCTACGGACGCCTGAAACAGTTAGTTTTGTTATGGTTATTTTTATGGTCACAATAAATATTTGCATTACTCAATCCTCTAGTTCGGTTGTTCCCTTCTTTTCTACGTTAAGTGCAGTGGTTTCAATTTTTATATTGCGTATTGTGCATGATCTGCTATGGAATTTAGAATTTACGCGTGTGTTTCAGCAATCGATTGCTACCTAAATTCAAAATTCTAGTTAGTCGCGGGAGACTAGGTGGCGCAAACTACCGCCTGATACGAACGGAATCAATGATTTGAGTTATTCGCCCATTCAGATAGCAGCCATCTATGTCTTCCCCAGCCAAGTGTAGAGAACGGAAGCGCCTAAAAAGAAAGCCGAGACCAACTTCACACGAGCCGCTGGGTAGTGCTGACCGTCGTGAAAGCCGCTGGGGCCCCTATACACTAGTGCCACTAAATAAGCTACGCCTCAGAGTAACGACACTTGGCCATATTGTGGCTTTTAAAATCATGGTTGCCAGTTCTCTGAAGCTTTATCTGAAATCACAGGAAACGCTGTTCCGTCCTCCCACAAATACTTAGGCAGTCCGCGACAGAGAAAAGCGATATTGCATATGCTTTTTAACACCGAATCGAATGCTGAGGAAGCTCTCACTTTTGAATCATGACGATCTGCAGTTGCGTCTGCTCTGCACAAGCCCCAACATGGCGGCGCCCACAGCAATGTCGGGGAACGGAGTGCCGATACTCTAAGCGTAGGCTCATTTAGTGGCTCTCACTTCATACACCTTTTTCGTTTAGCCTCGCACCCAGCCACGTTGTCTCCATATCCGGTATGCGTTCCGAAAAAAGCAAGAGATTACAGCCCTGAATAAGTAAAAAAGTATAGAAGGGTCATAACAAGAACGACTGACGGTTGCAATTAAAATGTTAACACGTTCTACTGTCGAGGCGAGAAGAAAGCGATGTTTTCACGCATACCGGAAGTTCCAGAATTAAAGATGGCGGCGCCCACGTAGAAAAGGTGTATAAGAGTGGCCAGTTTTTACGTTTACTATATTAGTCTATGGATATGGACCCGCGAAACTAGGACGATGATTCCCCCGAGCTCACAGACAAACAAAGCCCAGCCTCCAGGTTGATTAGAGCAGGATGCCCCACCGAACCTTTTTTTCCAAATGGACCTTTCCCGAATGAATAGCTGACCTCGTTTTCGGAATAAGAAGAACAGACAGGCTCACCGGGCCAGAGACTATAGAAGGCGGAATTACTCGCAGGAAATATACTTATCGATCAAAACAAAATTTCTCAAGCTCTGCACCTGGACTGTGTAGGAAGGAACAGAGGTTGCTACTCAATATATGACGTTCCATAAAATAATACATGAAGCAGGGCTGACCCCTCGCCACGAAGATGTAGAGCTGCGGTGGTACGCAATTTCCAGAGACAGTTCAACGACTGTTGCTCCTGCTTGTTTTGTGAATAAAATACACAGCACAGGTCAATGACTAAGCAACAGTGTACGCCCCCCCCCTTTTTTTTTTATACACGAAGTTTCTATTTATCGAATTAAAGAGTTAAAACAGGGTGGGAAAAATGGCAGAAACCGTGTTATGTTTCTGTTTTACGTATTGAGTAAGTTCGAAGAGGCAGCACCAAAGACAGTGCTATACTCGGGGCCTACTTTTTCTGGCATTCCCGAATAAGAAAATTCCGCGCGAGCACAGCTAGGATCGGCGCTCAATGTGTGCGATCACACGGGTAGCCTTGCATTGGCTTCATTGCCAAGAGAAGTTGTCCCCAAGTATAGCCATACTTCCGTTTTGACACAAAAACGAGGGGTGTAAGCTTACGTTCGGCTCTATAAAAACAGACAACGTTTCACTCAATTAACTTTGATACGGATACGCAAAAAAAAAAAAGTGAATTCTTATTTAGTTTCGTGGGAGAATGGGTGAGCTTCTCTACGGTGAGCCTCGACTCGTCAGAGCAGCTTCCGTCTGGTGACATTTTGTTCGTGATTTGAACGTGCTAACCGAGGCTATGGCTCTAAGTCTATCCCCCTGATTGAAGTGATATAAAAAACATCACCGTCACACCACTTCTGAAAGGGTATCGGGTGGAGACATTCTTTGCTCACAATTTGTCGTGACATCCCCGTCGCGCAGCAAGTGAGACTTGTGCTTATCCGTGCTCCTTCCGACCAAAAAGCAGCCAGTCCTCCACTTTAAAAAATCATGCATATGGTGCAATGTTTTTTTCTCAATGAATATGTTCCGTTAGTAAGCGGCGGATGTTAACATATTATTAGAACCAAAAAGGTTGCAATCTAATAAGGACACTAGACTTACTATTACAAACAAAATTAGCGTTAGGCCGTGCTTATTTGGTGCACCTGCCAATCTTTCAACACGATCTGGTACCTTACCATGAGTTGGAACTTGGAAGTTTATAGTTCCAGTCTCTCAAGTGTACTTGATACTACTTATTACAACGAGTTTAACCGAAGCTGAACGATGAAAAGAGGGAGAAAAGAGTGAAGACAGTAAGCGATCAGCTGGACCACCAGCTATTTAATACTGATGTCTGCTTTTCCTCTCCTTTGTCTACTGGCATTGTGGCTACCTTCTCAGGACCTTATTCCATCATTTAATGTTATGTTGCTCCTTCTTATTATTGACTTTCTTTTTCTTCCTACTTGGATTTTTCTGTGCCATCTCGGATACTGGTTTTCGAAGGTTATCCTTTTTCGCTTTCCTGGAGGGCAATAGATGGTGAACTAACGCGGTTTTCTTCTTTATCTTCTATGGCCAAGGCCTCAAGTATTTCGCGAGCGAGCGAGCCCCTCCAGGAGTGCGAAAAGATGCCTTCGGAAAACCAGTATCCGAGATGGCACAGAAAAATCAAGTAAGGAAGAAAAGAAGTCAATAATAGAGGAGCAACAACATTAAATGATGGAATAAGGTCCGAGAAGGCGGCTACAATGCCGGTAGACAAAGGAGAGGAAAACGGAAGTATCAGTATTAAATAGTTGGTAGTCCAGCGATCGCCTTGTTCACTCTTTGTCTCTCTTTTCATCGTTCAGCCGGTTAAACCGTGGCAATATGTACCACCAACTAGCTCAGCTTCTACCCCTGTACTTGATACATCGGAAGAGAATGGGATCGTGTGGACTGCGGTCGTACCAAAAATCCAGATAGAGCGTTCCCACTCACATTGTGTGTGGATATACGAACCAAAGCTCCGGAGAGTGTCATAGAGGTCGGTCGGTACACGAGGTCACTGATCGCGCATCCTGTGAGCGTCGGATAGCTCGGGCGGCCCACTGTGCCCCTTGTGACGTGAGGTACATCACGAGTAGCATGTTTCCTCCCGGAGAGTTTCTTTCCAAGAGCGCATCATGCCCTGGATTTTAAGCATGGCCAGCTTCGCCGTGCAGGTGTCCCCACGGGAAAGTTGTCTCTGTTACTCGCTGCAGGCTCCTTTCTCCAAGGATTGCGGTGTGCGGCTGCTATACGTGAGTCTGATTCGTGGGAAGATGCGACGAATGCTCGCGTGTGCTAAGATATGAGCCCACATTCATCGATTTCGATGTCATTCCAGTTCAGCAGCCGATCTTTGTCACCCTGACTTCTTTATTCGTTTCTTTATTTGTTGCTCGTTTAATAATTAGACGGCGTTGAAAAACGCCCCTAACACATTTCAATGCCGAAACGGAGAAGACCCAGCCTGGGTGTCAAACCATGCAATCCGGACCTGCATGTTATCGCTGAAAGTCAGGTGTTTGTCTATTTCCTTGTATCATGTTGCTTGTTGTAAACTCTAGGCACATTGTGTTTCCTAGAAATAGTGAGAGTAAGGTTGCTTGAAGTGCGTGGAGTGTTGCCACACTCTAAAAAAATGCCTGCGCGTCTACTTACCCGCAAAACACTCAAAGAGCCAATCTCTGCGATCTACGAAATCAGCTTGGTGAATGATGAGGCGGAACATCCGTTTAGACCTAAAAATGAAGTCTGCGCTGTGGCACTACGCATTGCAAAGCGTCATGCTTGCATTGGGTAATGCCACAGCGCAGACTTAATTTGTGAGGTCGTAAGCAGATGTTCCGCCTCATCATTCGCCGAGCTGATTTCGTAGATCTCAGAGATTGGCTCTTTGAGTGTTTTGCAGGTCAGCTGGCACGCAGGCATTTCTTACAGTATATGCGTTCGATTATACTACAACCGTTGTGGAGCCTGCCGTCAACTTGTGTTCTGCACTCTAAAAATGTCTGCGCGTCTATTTACCCGCAAAACACTCAAAGATCCAATCTCTGCGATTTACAAAATCAGCTCGGCAAATTATGAGGCGGAACATACGTTTAGACCTAAAATTGAAGTCTGCGCTGTGTCATTACGCAATGCAAGCATGACGCTTTGCATTGAGTAATGCAACAGCACGCAGACTTAATTTTGAGGTCTAAGCGGATGTTCCGCCTCATCGAGCTGATTTCGTAGATCTCAGAGATTGGCTCTTTGAGTGTTTTGCTGGGTCAGTTAGCACGCAGGCATTTCTTACAGTATATGCGTTCGATTATACTACAACCGTTGTGGAGCCTGCCGTCAACTTGTGTTCTGCACTCTAAAAATGTCTGCGCGTCTATTTACCCGCAAACACTCGAAGATCAATCTCTGCGATTTACAAAATCAGCTCGGCAAATTATGAGGCGGAACATACGTTTAGACTCTAAAATTGAAGTCTGCGCTGTGTCATTACGCAATGCAAGCATGACGCTTTGCATTGAGTAATGCAACAGCGCAGACTTAATTTTGAGGTCTAAGCGGATGTTCCGCCTCATCATTCGCCGAGCTGATTTCGTAGATCTCAGAGATTGGCTCTTTGAGTGTTTTGCGGGTCAGCTGGCACGCAGGCATTTCTTACAGTATATGCGTTCGATTATACTACAACCGTTGTGGAGCCTGCCGTCAACTTGTGTTCTGCACTCTAAAAAATGTCTGCGCGTCTATTTACCCGCAAAACGCTCAAAGATCCAATCTCTGCGATTTACAAAATCAGCTCGGCAAATTATGAGGCGGAACATACGTTTAGACCTAAAATTGAAGTCTGCGCTGTGTCATTACGCAATGCAAGCATGACGCTTTGCATTGAGTAATGCAACAGCGCAGACTAATTTTGAGGTCTAAGCGGATGTTCCGCCTCATCATTCGCGAGCTGATTTCGTAGATCTCAGAAATTGGCTCTTTGAGTGTTTTGCGGGTCAGTGGCACGCAGGCATTTCTTACAGTATATATGCGTTCGATTATACTACAACCGTTGTGGAGCCTGCCGTCAACTTGTGTTCTGCACTCTAAAAAATGTCTGCGCGTCTATTTACCCGCAAAACACTCAAGATCCAATCTCTGCGATTTACAAAATCAGCTCGGCAAATTATGAGGCGGAACATACGTTTGAGACCTAAAATTGAAGTCTGCGCTGTGTCATTACGCAATGCAAGCATGACGCTTTGCATTGATAATGCAACAGCAGCGCAGACTTATTTTTGAGGTCTAAGCGGATGTTCCGCCTCATCATTCGCCGAGCTGATTTCGTAGATCTCAGAGATTGGCTCTTTGAGTGTTTTGCGGGTCAGTGGCACGCAGGCATTTCTTACAGTATATGCGTTCGATTATACTACAACCGTTGTGGAGCCTGCCGTCAACTTGTGTTCTGCACTCTAAAAATGTCAGCGCGTCTATTTACCCGCAAAACACTCAAAAGATCCAATCTCTGCGATTTACAAAATCAGCTCGGCAAATTATGAGGCGGAACATACGTTTAGACCTAAAATTGAAGTCTGCGCTGCGTCATTACGCAATGCAAGCATGACGCTTTGCATTGAGTAATGCAACAGCGCAGACTTAATTTTGAGGTCTAAGCGGATGTTCCGCCTCATCATTCGCCGAGCTGATTTCGTAGATCTCAGAGATTGGCTCTTTGAGTGTTTTGCGGGTCAGTTGGCACGCAGGCATTTCTTACAGTATTGCGTTCGATTATACTACAACCGTTGTGGAGCCTGCCGTCAACTTGTGTTCTGCACTCTAAAATGTCTGCGCGTCTATTTACCCGCAAAACACTCAAAGATCCAATCTCTGCGATTTACAAAATCAGCTCGGCAAATTATGAGGCGGAACATACGTTTAGACCTAAAATTGAAGTCTGCGCTGTGTCATTACGCAATGCAAGCATGACGCTTTGCATTGAGTAATGCAACAGCGCAGACTTAATTTGAGGTCTAAGCGGATGTTCCGCCTCATCATTCGCTCGAGCTGATTTCGTAGATCTCAGAGATTGGCTCTTTGGTGTTTTGCAGGTCAGTGGCACGCAGGCATTTCTTACAGATATGCGTTCGATTATACTACAACCGTTGTGGAGCCTGCCGTCAACTTGTGTTCTGCACTCTAAAAAATGTCTGCGCGTCTATTTACCCGCAAAACACTCAAAGATCCAATCTCTGCGATTTACGAAATCAGCTCGGCGAATGATGAGGCGGAACATACGTTTAGACCTCAAAATTGAAGTCTGCGCTGTGTCATTACGCAATGCAAGCATGACGCTTTGCATTGAGTAATGCCACAGCGCAGACTTAATTTTTAGGTCTAAGCGGATGTTCACGCTCATCATTCGCCGAGCTGATTTCGTCGATCTCGGAGATTGGCTCTTCGAGTACAAAACGGCTGCTCGGGCGAGTTGGTTTTCCATGTCTCGAAATTAACAGCGCAAGTATGGAATCCACACAAACACACGTCACCACAGGTCACAAAACAATCACACTTAGGGATACATTCACATCAGACAAGACACTCTATACAGCGCTGACCAATAACTCGATATATTTTAGCACTTATTTTTTTTGTAGCTTATCTTGATATATTCATGTGAGTGTCAGAAGAAAAAAGAAGCCAACTGTCATGAATATATCGAAAAGGCGTAAAAGAAAAAAGAAGTGCTAAAATATATTGAGTTGTGAGTCAGCGCTGTGTGAGTGTCTTGTCTGATGTGAATGTATCCCTAAGTGTGATTGTTTTGTGACCTGTGGTGACGTGTGTTTGTGTGGATTCCATACTTGCGCTGTTAATTTCGAGGTCTCTTTGAGTGTTTTGCGGGTCAGTTGGCACGCATGGCATTTCTTACAGTATATGCGTTCGATTATACTACAACCGTTTGTGGAGCCATGCCGTCAACTTGTGTTCTGCACTCTAAAAAATGTCTGCGCGTCTATTTACCCGCAAAACACTCAAAGATCCAATCTCTGCGATTTACAAAATCAGCTCGGCAAATTATGAGGCGGAACATACGTTTAGACCTAAAATTGAAGTCTGCGCTGTGTCATTACGCAATGCAAGCATGACGCTTTGCATTGAGCTGATGCAACAGCGCAGGCTTAATTTTGAGGTCTAAGCGGATGTTCCGCCTCATGCATTCGCCGAGCTGATTTCGTAGGTCTCGGAGATTGGCTCTTTGAGTGTTTTGCAGGAGTCGGAGTCGGCACGCAGGCATTTCTTACAGTATAATGCGTTCGATTATACTACAACCGTTGTGGAGCCTGCCGTCAACCTGTGTTTCTGCACTCTAAAAAATGTCTGCGCGTCTATTTACCCGCAAAACACTCGGAGATCCAATCTCTGCGATTTACAAATCAGCTCGGCAAAATTATGAGGCGGAACATACGTTTAGACCTAAAATTGAAGTCTGCGCTGTGTCATTACGCAATGCAAGCATGACGCTTTGCATTGAGTAAAGCAACAGCGCAGACTTCAATTTTAGGTCTAAGCGGATGTTCCGCCTCATCTCGCCGAGCTGATTTTGTAGATCTCAGAGATTGGCTCTTTGGTGTTTTGTAATCAAGCACGCCATGACGCTTTGCATTGAGTAATGCAACAGCGCAGACTTAATTTTGAGGTCTAAGCGGATGTTCCGCCTCATCATTCGCCGAGCTGATTTCGTAGATCTCAGGATTGGCTCTTTGAGTGTTTTGCGGGTCAGTTGGACGCAGGCATTTCTTACAGTATGCGTTCGATTATACTACAACCGTTGTGGAGCCTGCCGTCAACTTGTGTTCTGCACTCTAAAAATGCCTGCGCGTCTATTTACCCGCAAAACACTCGAAGATCCAATCTCTGCGATCTACGAAATCAGCTCGGCGAATGATGAGGCGGAACATCCGTTTAGACCTAAAATTGAAGTCTGCGCCGTCGTCATTACGCAATGCAAAGCGTGACGCTTTGCATTGCGTAATGCCACAGCGCAGACTTAATTTTTGAGGTCTAAGCGGATGTTCCGCCTCATCATTCGCCGAGCTGATTTCGCCCGATCTCGAGTTGGCTCTCTGAGTTGTTTTGCGGGTCAGTAGACGCAGGCATTTCTTACAGTATATGCGTTCGATTATACTACAACCGTTGTGGAGCCTGCCGTCAACTTGTGTTCTGCACTCTAAAAATGTCTGCGCGTTTGTTCGCAAAACACTCAAAGATCCAATCTCTGCGATTTACAAATCAGCTGGGAATTATGAGGCGGAACATACGTTTAGACCTAAAATTGAAGTCTGCGCTGTGTCATTACGCAATGCAAGCATGACGCTTTGCATTGAGTAATGCAACAGCGCAGACTTAATTCTAAAGGTCTAAACAGATGTTCCGCCTCATCAT
>JAZHYW010010398.1:0-15150 GCA_037355805.1 Ixodes ricinus
TGCTGCAGAAGCCGAAGAAGAAGCTCCCGACGATGACCACCCCGCCCGTCGTCGTCCTGCCCGTCGCTCCGCGGACGCCTACTCCTTTCCTCGGCGAGACCTACGAGGACGTCGAAGACTGGATCAACCAGTACGAGCGCGTGGCTCGCCACAACGGGTGGAGTGACGAACAGCGCCTGCAGAACCTCTATTTCTCGCTTGAGGGAACTGCAAGGCACTGGTTCGAAAACCACGAAGCTTCTTTGACTTCATGGGAGCTTTGCAAGAACGAGCTGACGCGAACGTTCGCCAATCAACATCGAAGAGAGAGGGCCGAAGATTTGCTGCAGTCCAGGACCCAGGGCCCCAATGAGAGCGTCACTAGTTTCGTAGAAGACGTCCTGCGCCTAAGCTCCCGCGCCGACCCTCAGGCCACCGAGGAAAAGAAGCTGCGCATTCTGATGCGCGGCGTGAAGGACGACATCTTCGGTGGACTCGTACGCAACCCACCGACGACCGTTCAAGAATTCGTCACCGAGGCGACGAACATGGAGCGTGCCGTACTTGCAAGGGCAACCCACTACCAGCGGCATCCCGGCGTAGCTGCCCCCTTGCCATCGGGATTCAACCACGGCTCCAGCCTGACTGAAATTCGCGAAATAATTCGCGACGTCGTCCGAGAAGAGCTCAGGAAGCTCCTGCCTGCTGCCAACCAACCTGCTTCGCTGTCAATAGCCGAAGCTGTCCGCGAAGAAGTTCAGCGGGCAATCCAACCAGAGGCTCCTGCCACTGTAGCAGCACCGGAGGAGCCCGCTGTAAGCTACGCCGCAGTGGTCCGACGAGCACCACCAACCCCGCGTCCGTACGTGCTGACTCCCCGACGTGAACCTCCAGCGCCGCAGTATTCCCGACGCCAGGAAGATCGGGCGCACGTCCGCCCAGAACAAGCTGCACCAAGAAAGACCGACGTGTGGCGAACGCCCGACCGACGCCCTCTGTGCTTCCACTGCGGGGAGGCAGACCACACTTACCGCCGATGCCCCTACCGACGACTCGGGCTGCGCGGGTTCCACCCGAACGATCCGCGCCCCCGTTATGGTGAACGCCCTCGGGAGATCGACGAGTACCTGCGACGACCTCAGTCCCCCGAGCCTGCGTACCGCCGAGTGTCCCGGTCGCCATCGCCACGACGTCCAGCTTCACCGATGCACCGACCCCGACGTGAAAGCCTGTCACCCCTCACTCCTCGCCGGGGAAACTAGACGCGGCAACCCCTGGAGGTGGAGTTGCCGAAGACGACCGACGACAAGATCCTCCACGAACGTCGGAGGGCCCCCACTCAAACGCCACCAGAGACGGAAACGACGCCCCTGCGACGGTAAAGAATAACCTAAACATCGTTATCGACGGTCACGACGCGTCGGCTCTCGTCGACACCGGAGCAGACTACTCCGTCCTGAGTGGGAGGCTCTCCCAACGCCTTCGGAAAGTGACGACGCCGTGGGATGGCCCACAGATACGGACCGCCGGGGGACATCTCATCACGCCAGTCGGAAGATGCACTGCTCGTGTCGAGATTCACGGCGAGACGTGTCCGGTAAAGTTCGTCGTTCTACCGGACTGTGCGAGGGACGTTATACTCGGAATGGACTTCTTGTGCGAGTACAGCGCCGTCATCGACCTTGAAGCCAACGAATTGAGGCTGCGGAAACCTGTTGTAATGCCCGAGGATCACACAACTTTGGCAGCCACGTCAGCTACAGTGCGTGTACTCTCCGACCACGTGAACTTGCCACCACGCTCGAGTGTACTTGTGCCTGTCGCGACCGAAAAAGGCGTCTGCGGAGAAGCTTTGCTGGAGGGTAGCGTCCAACTGCTCCTAGGAAGAGGGATCGGCGTCGCAAGAGGCATCGCGGAGCTCCAAGACGGACGCACTGTTGCACTCGTAACGAACTTCCGACAGGAGGCTCAGCACCTTACGAAAGGCACCGCCGTGGGTCACGCCGAGGAACTCCCCGACTCAGCCGCTATCGCCGGAGTATCAGAAGACCTCTCTTCGGGGCCACACGAGACAACGCCGTCTTCGCAGTTCGACATCGATCCAACCCTGCCTACCCCACAACGGCGACAACTCAGTGACCTTCTAGCCGAGTTCAGTGAGTGCTTCTCCACGTCGTCAAAGGTACGCCAAACGACGGTCGCGAAACATCGAATTGTTACTGATGACGACGCACTTCCCGTTCATCGATCGCCGTACCGTGTTTCGGTGAAAGAGAGAGAAGTCATCCAGAAGCAAGTTGAAGAAATGCTCGACGACGACATCATCCAGCCCTCAAACAGTCCGTGGGCTTCACCGGTAGTCCTGGTGAAAAAGAAGGACGGGACTCTTCGGTTCTGCGTGGACTATCGTCGACTGAACGCCGTAACAAAAAAGGACGTCTACCCGTTGCCCCGCATCGACGACACTCTGGACCGGCTGCGCCACGCCCGATACTTTTCGTCGATGGACCTGAAGAGTGGGTACTGGCAGATCGAGGTCGACGAACGGGATCGTGAGAAGACTGCCTTCGTCACGCCGGACGGACTGTACGAATTTAAAGTGATGCCGTTTGGACTGTGCACAGCACCGGCGACCTTCCAGCGCGTAATGGATACCGTCCTCTCAGGCTTGAAATGGCAAAGCTGTCTCGTCTACCTCGATGACGTCGTGGTATTCGCAAGCGACTTCGACGAGCACCTGAGACGTCTGCGAGCCGTACTACAGGCTATCCAGAAGGCTGGACTGACACTCAAGCCGTCCAAATGTCAGTTCGCTTACGGTGAGCTTAAATTCTTGGGCCATGTCGTGAGTGCTGAGGGTGTAAGCCCTGACCCGGCAAAGACATCCGCCGTCGCCGCATTTCCGAAGCCATCAGACAAGAAAGCCGTAAGAAGATTTCTGGGACTGTGCGCTTACTACAGGCGTTTCGTTCGCGATTTCGCCAAGATTTCTGCACCACTCACGCATCTGACCAAGGACGACGTGAACTTCCAGTGGGGGAGGAGCAAGAACAAGCGTTCAACGAACTGAAGGAAAGACTCCAGTCGCCCCCTATCCTCGGACACTTCGATCCAGCAGCGGAAACGGAAGTTCACACGGACGCCAGCAACGCCGGACTCGGCGCAGTACTCGTCCAAAGACAAGACGGAGCAGAGAGGGTGATTGCTTACGCAAGCCGGGCACTGTCCAAGGCAGAAAAAATTACTCAACGACCGACAAGGAATGTCTCGCTGTCATCTGGTCGTTAACCAAGTTCCGACCGTACCTGTACGGGATCCCGTTCCGCGTTGTCACGGACCACCACGCTCTCTGTTGGCTCGCCAACCTGAAGGACCCGTCAGGACGCCTCGCTCGCTGGAGTCTCCGACTGCAAGAATTCGATGTAACCATTGTTCATAAGTCTGGCCGCAAGCATAACGACGCCGACTGTTTGTCTAGGGCCCCAGTCGAATCTCCTTCCGACAGCACCGACGACGACGACGATGACGACCGTTTTCTCGGCGCAGTTACAGATGCCGACATGGGAGCACTTCAACGAAACGACCCGGAACTTCGCGCCGTGATCGACCACCTCGAAGGTCAAGGAAGTTCAGTTCCGCGAGTCTTGGCCCGAGACTTACCAAGCTTCGTTCTGCAGCGAGGCGTGCTCTTCAAGAAGAACTTCGGAGCAAGTAACCCTGCCTGGCTGCTGGTTGTTCCGGCCAGCCTGCGAGAAGAAATCTTTCAAGCCTGCCACGACGACCCGACGGCTGGACACCTCGGCTACAGCAGGACGCTCGCCCGGATTCGTGACAAGTACTACTGGCCAAAACTCCCGAAGACTGTTCATCTGTACACACGGTCATGTCACGAGTGCCAACGGCGTAAGAAACCTCCGACGAGACCAGCGGGATTCCTGCAACCGATATCGACCCCTACTACGCCTTTCCAACAAATCGGAATGGATTTGCTTGGGCCCTTCCCGCCATCGACGTCGGGGAACCGCTGGATAGTCGTTGCCACGGATTACCTTACCCGGTACGCGGAGACGAAAGCCCTTCCGTCGGGAACAGCGGTGGAAGTCGCCAAGTTTTTTGTCGAGTCTATTCTCCTTCGACATGGCGCCCCCGAAGTCTTGATAACCGACCGAGGGTCATCGTTCTTGGCCCAGCTCACGCAAGAGATCCTTCGGCTCAGCCACACCAGCCATCGTCGGACCACCGCGTACCATCCGCAGACCAACGGGCTAACGGAGCGGCTCAACAAGACGATCGCCGACATGATCTCTATGTACGTCGACGTAGAGCACAAGACGTGGGACGAGGTATTACCTTACATCACGTTCGCCTACAACACTGCAGCTCAAGAAACCACCGGGTTTACGCCATTCGAGCTGGTGCATGGTAGAAAAGTGACGACCATGCTGGACGCGATGCTGCCCCATGAGCCTGTGGATGACGGATGCGACGATGCCCATGCGGTCAGTCAGAGAGCAGAAGAAGCACGCCAACTAGCCCGCCTTCGAATCCACGATCAACAGCGTGTCGACGCTCGTCGGTACAATCTTCGTCGCCGCGCCGTCCACTTCCAGCCCGGAGACAGAGTGTGGGTGTGGACGCCGATTCGTCGTCGCGGTCTCAGCGAGAAACTGCTGAAGCGCTACTTTGGGCCTTACAAGGTCATCCGACGCCTCGGAGATCTGAACTACGAAGTTCTTCCCGACGGAACACGACCATCAACCAGACGTCAGCCGCGACCCGAGGTGGTGCACGTCGTCCGGCTGAAGCCGTATTACGAACGATAGCACTATCCAGCGTCATCGACGAGTGAACTGTGAACTGTGAACTGTGAACGGTGAATTGTGGCTCGCGAGTCTGCTGTCCTTTAGTTGTGAATTTGTTTTGTTTCTTTTCGTGTTGTGCTGCATCGGGACGATGCACTTTTTTAAAGGGGGAATAATGCCGCGGGCGCAGCTGACCAAGCAGGCAGCGTGCCCGTGGCATAACGGTTATCGCGCTTGTCTTCCACGCAGAAGGCCAGGGTTCGATTCCTGGCCGCCCTACACATTTTTGTTGACGCTGTGATGTGATGTTCTAGTGAATTCGAGAACCGCCTCGCTTGTTCGAGGTGCGAATGTTCTACGCGTCGAACTTTCTACGCCGATTATTCCAGAAGCCCACGCGTGTACATAAGGGGTTTCGCGTGGGGAACCGAAGTCAGTTTCGCCCCAGCGTTCGATCCTGCTGCTTCGCCGACTTCGACGCCCGCGACGCTCTGCTGTTATCTTCTGTTTCCTTTTTATTTTTGGGCACAAGTTCGCCCCATTAAACGTTTAGTTTTCTTCAGTTATTCACCGCCTCATCACTTGTCATTCGTGACAATATAGTAGGGAATTTCAATTCGTGTATAGGTCACGTGACGTCAATTTCGCCGCTAAATTTAGAGGGAAATGCACAGACGGACGAACGGGCGAAATTTTGGGATTGAGGGGTAGCGTTAAAAGCACTCCACGCTTTAATAAATAAAAGACGCGAGAAAATGTAGGGAGGAGGGAGAGCATATAAGAGCCAGGTGTACATGCTCTGATTAATTTCAGTTAACGGGAATCCGCCGAGACGAGAGCGCCATTAGGCAAATGCCTGCTTGCATAAGGAGCACGTGGAAATGTCGTCACCACGCCACGTCCGCCAGAAAGGCGCCGTCGCGGTACTTCGGGTATTGCGTTGACGAGGGCTTGAAGCCCGACTAACTCCAGCCTAATTATGTTAACGAGCGTGTTGGCCTTAGGTTCATTTGAGGCCAGGCGGGAGACGCTCACTTACCACGCCGTCTGCGTCTCGTCAAGGATAGGGGAGGCGACCAAGAGAACGGCGTCTTCTCTGGTGGGTAGCCAGGGGCCTTCAGAACATGAAGAGACCGCTCTTCAACGAGTCTCTTTACTCTCTGGCACAGAACTTAGATGTTTCTAACTAAAGAGAATTGGTCACACTACAAAGAAACCTCCTTTAAGCCGGGTCACAGTGCTTATACTTCATAAACAAGACAGTCTGCATACAGAGTTTGAACGCAAGTCACAGCGAGATTTGTGCTTCGAATGCAGCATGGCAATCCGTTCAAGGAGAAACTTGGCACGCGGCATTCGAAGCACGGATCTTACGGCGACTCGCGTTTGAAGTTCTGTACATACTACCTTTTGTATGAGTATAGACAGTGTGACCCCGACTTTAGGGAGACAACTGAACAACCACAGACGCTCCAATGGGCAGCGTTAAACCACTAGGTACAGTGCTTCAGTGCTGCCTGAATGCCGCAGGATGGATTGCCCAGACATCGTTTTATTCAAACATGTCACGCTGGAACGTCGCTCAAGAGAAAGCGCGAACACACTGGCACGAAAATGAGGCGCAGTATTCCCAATACCGCACCCAAGTGCCCTATCACCACATATGTCAACACCCACTGTACCAGGTCATGCGGTAACCCACTCAAAACAACCACATGTGGGTTCCGTGTTACACAAAATTGAGTCGATTCATTATCAAGGCGTGAAATTGCTGCTGGGGGACTCGGACATGGCGCGCGTCGTCATCGGAGGCCTGTTTTCGGATGCGTGCCACTTGTTCTCGCAGGGTCTCCTTGGATAAATCCGACGATTTAGGAAAGTCAGCCGGCCCCTGCGGTCTAAAGCATGCCTCAAGCACGCCGATATACTTTGATTCGCTTTCGTAAGAGCAGCACTCCGAGATCCTTTCGAAGCATAAGAAACGTTTTATCCACCGCATTATTTATTCTCGCCGGCTCCTTCTCGTGAAAACTCGGCAGTCCGCGCACGACGAATGAATGTCAACGTGCGACTTTTTGGCGGCCGACGACCGACGGAGTGTCATCTCTTGCCGCGTCACCCCACGCTGCGATCGATGTTTTGTGGGACGGGCGCTTGGCGGCACCATTTGTTGGCGTTCGGGCAAGGAGGAAACGTGAGGTCACAGGTGACGTAGTTGTGATATCATAATCGGCGGGCTTCACACAGCAGCTGCGTGGAAATGCCGTACGTGTGCCGGCGACCTAGTGGATGTCGATCATGTTGAAACTAACCCGAGAGTGTATGGAGGCGAAAACACTTCAAGCGGAACTGAACTGATCTTTGTGCATCTTACGTCTGTAAACTGGGCCACAAAAATAATACGAGGTTCTGACGACCACGCTAATCCTTCGATACTTCCCACAGCATATTAAACTTGGCAGCCCTACACGGGGCTGCCGAGCTGTGCTGCTTGCTACACGCGAGACGCGGCCTGATAAAAGGCAGTCCCATCGTATATTCCTCACCAATAGCCTCACTTTCACAAATAAACGTGCCAAAGTATGCATTCCGCGTATAATGCGGCATGCCAGTCACGCCCGGTGGAACGCGAGCACTTCTTGCAGAAACCCCGTGACACTGGTGAATTACGCGCTTGAATCGAAAATAAATTAAACCTTCGAGAGTTTCCCGGTTAACTCAAAGCCTCCTTCTCCGAGTTGACCACGCTCATCCGTGAAACCGAACTTATTTCCTGGCTGTAAGCCTTCACTATGATGCGAGAACAGTGCCGCGAAATATTAGCCCATGGATAAACGGATGCCGAAGATTTCCTGCCGTGTATGTCTGTGCGTGTTTTTGAGTGTAGCGCCTCTCTCCCCCTTCATTCTCTCCTTCTTGCTTCAGTCTCCAACCACCTAAGCGGAACGAGATATGGCAAGCGGTGCTCGTATTCATATATGTTTATTACTCTTCCGCCTACTTCTCTGACACCACCTCTCCTTCTTTTATGGCAACGACAAAGTAACGGAGACAACTGTGCTTCGTACGTTGGGTGGCACCATATCCAAGGCGGCGAACAACTCGAAGAAAATCACGTCCAGTTGCTGGTTATCTGTCGTTGATCAGTTGCATGCTGCGTGCCTTGTCTTTCATGCGATAACCGCTCACTCACACTGGAAGCGGATCCGCGTTCGCAAAGCGGTTGCGAACGTGGTTGTATAAAGATCCAGTACACTGCACGCGCACTCGATGACATCAAGTGCGCGTGCAATTGTACTGGATCTTTCTACAACAGCGTTCGCAATCCCTTTGCGAACGCGGATCCGCGTTCAGTGTGAATGAGCGGTAAGCGAGGCACCTTTATGTCGGTTACACCTTCGCCCTGCTTTCGTTTCAGTTGCTCACAATGCAACTGACTGGGTCGAATCGTCAACGAAGCACCCGCTAAGGCTGAGCGCTCACTCTGTCGGTATTCAGAGCTTGACTCGCTTACAGCTTAAACATCGTAGGGCGTGACTCGTGTTTCGTGAGTTGTGGACGCTCTGTAGCCACACAGATGGCGGCACTGGTCGATAAGAATGCCCAAGATTAAATCACGACGCAAGAAGCCTGATCATAATAGAACGCGCCTTGCATTTTTTAAGTTCAGAAAAACATTTAGTCAGTTCAATGGCCGAGCGGTCGTTACCCTGCAAGAGGCGTGTGTGTATAAAGCTACTAAAGATAATCGAGACGTAGCGCCATCTGTGGGAAACTGTGTGAGGCAGGAAAGAATCGGGTCACGGCAGTCAGCTTTTAATGGGTGTTTTTCTCCCCGAGTTCTCCGCATTTCCCAGTGCAGGAAAATATACAAAACGAGACAGTACAAAACAAAGTTCCGCCTTTATTTTTATTGTGTGCGATATCCTCGAGAGTTGCTGAATGAGTTTCGGTGTCAAAACGCCAAAGCGCGTCGGTCAATACCGGCATTGAAAAAGTATAGCCTATAATTTCGGGACGGCTAAAGTCCATAACGGGCTCGCTCCGACGTCGCATTTTTGAAAAGATCGCATTGGGGAATCGGCACTTGCAAGAACGCGAACTTTGGTGACATTATCTCAGTCTCAAATAACCTGGTCGATTTTTATAGACGCTTTTTCTCTCACCTTCTTTTCCGCATTTTTGTACGCGCTCGTGGAAACTTTGGCAGCTTCGGCGAGTCCAGCGCTTAAAATGCAAGTGCACGGTCTCGTCTGCCTGACCAAAAATAGAGTAAAAAATACATATTGTAAAAATTAATAAAGTGTGTGCAAAAGCGAACGTGGCAAAAAAAAATATGAAATGAAACATTCAACGGCAAGAACCTATATCTTTTAAATTTTTCATGAATATTTATTTTTTATATTGCACGTTTTTATGCCATGTGTCGAAGTCTTTAGAAGCGAGAGAAACGTTAAGAAACGTCGCTGTCTCTAAAAGCAACGTGGCACAAACAAAAAAAAAATGAAATGAAACATTCAACGGCAAGAACCTATATCTTTTAAAATTTTCATGAACATTTATTTTTTATATTGCACGTTTTTATGTTATGTGTCTCAGTCTTTAGAAGCGAGAGAAACGTTAAGAAACGTTGCTGTCTCTAAAAGCGAACGTGGCACAAAAAAATGAAATGAAACATTCAACGGCAAGAACCTATATCTTTTTAAATTTTCATGAATATTTTTTTTATATTGCACGTTTTTATGCCATGTGTCGCAGTCTTTAGAAGCGAGAGAAACGTTAAGAAACGTCGCTGTCTCTAAAAGCGAACGTGGCACAAAAAAAATGAAATGAAACATTCAACGGCAAGAACCTATATCTTTTAAATTTTCATGAACATTTATTTTTTATATTGCACGTTTTTATGCCATGTGTCGCAGTCTTTAGAAGCGAGAGAAACGTTAAGAAACGTCGCTGTCTCTAGAAGCGAACGTGGCACAAAAAAAAATGAAATGAAACATTCAACGGCAAGAACCTATATCTTTTAAATTTTCATGAACATTTATTTTTTATATTGCACGTTTTTATGCCATGTGTCGCAGTCTTTAGAAGCGAGAGAAACGTTAAGAAACGTCGCTGTCTCTAGAAGCGAACGTGGCACAAAAAAAATGAAATGAAACATTCAACGGCAAGAACCTATATCTTTTAAATTTTCATGAATATTTATTTTTTATATTGCACGTTTTTATGCCATGTGTCGCAGTCTTTAGAAGCGAGAGAAACGTTAAGAAACGTCGCTGTCTCTAGAAGCGAACGTGGCACAAAAAAAATGAAATGAAACATTCAACGGCAAGAACCTATATCTTTTAAATTTTGATGAACATTTATGTTTTATATTGCACGTTTTTATGCCATGTGTCGCTGTCTTTAGAAGCGAGAGAAACGTTAAGAATCGTCGTCTTTAGAAGCGAACGTGGCACAAAAAAATGAAATGAAACATTCAACGGCAAGGACCTATATCTTTTAAATTTTTCATGAACATTTATTTTTTATATTGCACGTTTTTATGCCATGTGTCGCTGTCCTTAGAAGCGAGAGAAACGTTACCAGCAAAACCGCTCTCTTGTTGAGATATTCACGTCAGAAAACAAAAAGGCAATGAGATGAAAATAAGTAAAAAGAGAGGATAATTTACTTTACTCTAAAAAAAAACGTTTGTCTGGATGAGAGGTCTCCTGCTTCCTATTCTGCATCAATCTAGATATACCTTCCTCTTTTTCTGATTGAATTCCGAGACCCTTTTCCGACACCCCCTCGCGTCGCTTCGGTGAGCGCCCTTACCTTATATACTAGTATTTATTTTTTAATGTTCAAATTTTGTATTCATTTATTTAGTTGAATCTTGTATGCATTATTTTAGCTTTGCATTGTCTTCGTCGATGATGGTGCCGTTTGTTTCGTGTGTATACTATGTTTTATGGCATCACGCTCGAGCATATAGTCTATACAAAATGACATTTAGGTAAGAATTGTGTATCAAATTTTTTCCCGCGCTCGCGAACACTTTTTTGTAATTATATATTTATTTACATTAAAACGTTATTTTGCACTTAATCTAGAATAATGACATTCCCTGTTGCCCGACGAAGCACAATACCGTTTCGCCTTTCATCTGCCAAAACACACACACACACACACACACACACACACACACACACACACACACACACACACACACACACACACACACACACACACACACACACACACACACACACACACACACGGGGACACACGCACACACGAACATACACGCATAGACACGAACACACACACACACACACACACAAACACACATGCACACACACAAACTTGTATTCACCTCAAGACCCGCAGTAAGAAAAAGCCCGGCTCCTCGTCGAGTATTACAAATTTCCTTCATATTGTGTTGAATTAAGATACACGTATGTGTATATCTTGATTAGCGTTATGTTATTGTACCAAGACGTAAACGTTTCAAGTCCTAAAGTCATCGCTTCTTCCTGTGACAACCAAATCTCGTAATAACTACTTACGCGCAGCACATCAATAATGCTCAAAACTCCCTTTTTCCTTTAATTTGGCAACAAGTATAAATATCGTCACAAGATCAAGTCGACATCTTCATCACGCGGACTAAAGGCGTTTGCCTTTTTGCCAGTATTTAGCTTCGTTCACCGTTTCTCTTTCTGGTTAGTCTTTGAATCGTTGTTCGTAGTTTCGGACGGACTAATTAGAAATTTGAATTTGGGTCTTTACGGTTATTTGTTATTTCCTAATTACGCTTTTCACTTTGTTTGGCTTCTTTTGCCAGCATTATTTATTCCAGCTTTATCTGGGAGCTGTAGTTTGCGGTACCTCTGCAAACATTCCACTTGCTACAGTAATCATCTTATTAGAAGAGGGCCCAAAGGGAGCAGGCCGAGAGACATTTAAAGCGAACGTAATCTTAACTGATGCCCACATTTCACATGGGGGGTATCGGTGGTCGAGTTTGTTAGCGCACCACAGCTCGAAGCCCGAAGTGCATAAGGTAATGCTCCCTCGCTTTCATCAATATGCTATCCTTTGGATGCAGGGTTGATAAGTTACATTCAATGATCAATATAAGGGCAGAGACAAACATAAGAAACGGAATTAGTATTAGTTCGCTGAATTTTGTTTGGCTTCCTTTTAATATTTTATGAAAACTAAATCCCAGATCATATTTCTGGAAGCATCTTCAGTTTGATTTATTCTGGTTTGTTTATTTGCATAAGGTAGTAAGTACACGATACTGTAGGCGTGAGAAAAAAGCTTTCAGAAAAACAGCTTGACAATGTCGCAGGCCCTAGCATTAACATTTCTGCAGCAAGAGAAAAATAACAAAATCCACATGCAATTCTATTTCCAGCGTGGAAAAAAAAAACGCCTTCACAAAGCTTATAAAACAAAATTTAAAAAAATCGACATACAGTGTAATTATAAAAAAAAAACATACAAATTGCCATTAAAGCAGCGTGAATTGAAGGAGTTGTAAGAACGCTTGAAATAGGTTAGAAATGAACATAGCAAACCTTTTATACTTTGGTTTTCAGTCATCCGGTTTAGGTTTATTTGTCGAAGTTCGATTTTTTACTCGGCATTCTATAAGCATCATTTTGAAAGGAAAAAAACAAAACAAAAATCAACGTATGAAAGATGTGTGAGTGCGAGCCATATTCTATTGTAAATAAATAAAAAAAAAACGTGTGGAAATTTTGCTTTTGATGACTCTTTCATTCATTCATTTCTTCATTTTCTGTGCTCATGAACAGCCTGACGCTTTTATAATGATGCACAACAGATTGATCACAACTTAGTTACAAACGCCACAAAAAGTTGAATTCAAAACATCAATATCTGCTACGCCGGGGGTTCGATACAAGTGTTGAATACGGGTTAATGCAAAGTATGTTAATGACAAACTTTGCATGTTATTAACATGCAAAGTCGGAAAAATCCACAAAAATTGACTCGGAACATGAATGACAATAGCTAATCAGGACAATCAATTATTCTATGAATACATTTATACAAAAAACCTAGAATATTTTTTTTTTCGGGGGGGGGGGGGGTGAGGGCGTGTTGCCTAAAATAATGTGTAGTGAGGGGAGGCTCAAAATATGCAAAGTGTGATTAACTATTGCGATCGTCGTGTAGAACTCAAATTAGGGCAATTGCATCGTTATAAGAGTCTCGCATAAGAATAGTAAAAACTACGACAAATATAACGATCACAAAAAATTCGAAAAAAGCGCATGTGAACATTTTTTATCATCACTTGACTCGTAAAACTAATACAATTGGAGACAACAGAGGGCAAATCCAACTTGTACCAGATTAACAAGAAGTATAATTGTAAAATTTATGTTGACGTGAAGAACCCACGTCTTTTTCTAAGGATGACACCCAGCTTGAGGAAAGAGTCATTTATAAGGGTATTAACATGTACAGCAGAAAGTAAGGAAGAGTTTATGTATACACCAAGATCACGTGTGCACTCTACTCTTCGCAACGTAGCATTGGCGATCTGGTAACAAAAGTGGTTTTGCGTTATCTTTTTACCTTCATATATTCAATCATTCCTGAATCGTGTGTAGCTTTGTATTGTTTTGTTTTCTTGCTATTTATATATTTTAAGCTATCGGAAAATTGCCAATCACTTTCTTTGAGTTAGCAACTTTCATCTGAGTGCCCATTTTTTGTCCAGTTAGGTACGTATGTGAACAGTAAGGGACTAGTGCCTCGTCGGGCTACTTTGCCCATTGTACTGGCCCCTTTTCTGAACCCTGTTCGAAAGAAAATTGACGAAACAAATATTACAAAACTGAATATCTAATCTAAAAGGGGTACTTGGTGCACTCCAAGCAATGTCTTTAATGTGCCCGATGTTTCGAAGTCGGCTCGGCTCCACATTCACGGGTGTCTGTATGTGGGCCCAAAGGTCGCAATCTGTCGTCGTTGTCTTCTTTTTTCTGTGAATATTGTTTTGTTTTTTTCTGTTTTTGTGTGTGGCGCTTTGTAGCTCGTGCATATAGACAATTGCAAGCATGGGAACCTGAGTGATGCCCCATGCGTGCAAGCACGTGAATCGTGTGCGTGACCTAGCTTTGGCGAGCTTGAAATTGCAGGGGCATGCTCGCACGAGCAAAGATGTGGTGGCGGCCTGTCACTCCGGCTGCAATCGTCTATTGGCGATGTGCGTTATCGAAAGCGTCGCTGTGGTCAGCCTTCCACGATTGGCCGAATGCTGACTATGACGTCAGCAAAGGATTTTTGATTGACGGAAATAAGAGTAATGTAAGATGTAAGATGTAAGAGGGTTTCAAGCTTCCACCATTCTCATTTCAAGCACCATCAAACTTGTTGTTCGTAAGGTAATGACGTCACAAGAGGAAACTATAGGAGGGCGCTACCAAAACATTTCGCCGATAATAGCTGCTTGGCAACGTATAGGAAGAACAGTCCAGGTTGTTGTTCGTAGTTTGTATGTGCCAAGATTCAAATAGCCGTATCATCAAGTTTTTTCTCATAAGAGGATGCAACTGCTGTTGTTGTTGTAATGATTCGACGGGAAAAGGGAACTGCCCGTGCGTAAATGTTATTCGCCCATCACGGGGAAAGACTGACACGGGCGTGAGAAAAGGGATAGAAGAATTGAAATAAGGGTAGTGGGAAGCTCAAAATATGCAAAGTGCGGTTAACTATACGCGGATATAAAAGTATTAAGACATAAAGTGTCACACCAGGCGGCGCAAAGCCGAGTGGCATATCGTTTCACACTCGATGTGGAATTGATCTTATCACAGTGCCATAGCTATGCTCTCGGAGACATCACAGTTCAACACTAACACGTCAAATTGAAGCTGTTGGTCGCAAATGACGCATTAAAGTCGCGACGTGAGGCTATTTTCTTGAAGAAGCATCAGGACCGCTCGATAGGATGGAACTGCTGTCGAAGGCGAGGGCGTGGCCGGTCTTCTCAGCAACATGTTTCGCCAGCACTTTACCTTAGATGTCTTTCTTCGTCACGTCATACTTATGTCTGCGAAAATATTCGGGAAAGTTATTAGTTTACCCACATACGAGGCGTCGCATTGAGCACAAAGAATTCGGTAAATTAGTTCTTGAGCTTTTACTTTTGGGGCAAGATCCTTTGGAAGGGGTAGACAATTACCTATGGTTGAGACGGGTTTTTCTGTAACTGCGATGCCGTACGGTTTCAGAGCGCGGGGGAGGACCTCGTTCGTGCCATGGAGGTACGGGACGCACATGCCTCTTCAGGTGTTTTCGTTCTTAGCTTAAGGAGAGTGACGTAGTTTCTTGTATT
>JAZHYW010010399.1:0-11213 GCA_037355805.1 Ixodes ricinus
GTGAGTAATTAACCAAGCTCAGCATGTCTCTAGAAACAAAGGGTTAATATGACAGTTGTTGTTTTCCTGACGATTTTTACTACAACACTCGAACAAATACTTGTTTTTGAATGATCATGTCTTCGTGAAGGCGAGACTCCCCGAGCTCGTAGCTTTATCTTTACCAGCTGTTCCTGCTGATCGAGAATTCGCGTGACCGAAATGTATCCTTCAACGAATAGCTTGCGCTTGCAGTCTAGTAGTGGAATTGTTGTACATTACAGAAAGCTGGGAAGACTAACAGGTTGAAGTTGAGCTAGTTGGTACATAGTTCACAACAAAACGGTCAGCTAGACGATAGGGACGAAACACAGACAGGGAGAAACAGAAACAGAGACATACACACCGCTGACTATCAACTAAGACTTTATACTTCTTCTTCATCACTTTGACCCAAAGATTCATACCTAAAGTAATGCCAATAAATCACCCTAAATCCTTACATTACACTACTAAATTACTAAATGAAAATGAAAATAAAATAAATTAATTACATTAAATTAAATTATTAAATTTGGTCACTAACACCTCCCTGAGACAACCCACAAACAACCGTTGACTCATATCCCTCTTATTCCCTTTCATGGGGCCGTCCCACACTGCAAAAACTGTCTTTCTCTCTTGCTGACCGTGATGGACGGCATGCTCACGCAGTCATCGGCGCATTCCTCAATCGCCAGGGCCTCGAGAATCTCGCGCGCAAAGGCATTTCTGTGTCTTTTAACAATGGAAACGCTGCTGAAACTTGGCCTGCACCCGCACGTGCGGCAATGGGCAGCAAGGTGCCCAGCCCCCGTGCCCTGCACCGACGCCGCGTGCTCCCTGACTCTGTCATTGATGCAGCGTCCCGTCTGCCCAATGTAGCAGCTCCCACATGACATTGGAATGTTGTACACAACGCCGGTCTGGCACACAGCGTACTTAGTCCTGTGCGCAGTGTTGCAGGCGGGCTGGCGGTTCTTGGCCTGATTCACCCTGCGGCACATAGAGTTCCCTCTATTCGGTGCCGAACACACAACCCTGACACTCTGTCGTGCAGCGATCTTTTTGAGTCGGTGGGTGACACCGTGGATGTAGGGGACTACCGCGAAGTTCTCTCGTGGAGTCTGTCGATCTCGCTCGGTACTTGGCGATCCTCTTGATAAAGTTCTGCATATCTTCTCACATACGGCTCCCAGGAGGACATCTGGATACCCAGAGTCACGAAGCCGGGCCATCTGTTTTTTGAAAGCTAGCGTCAGCTTGATGGTTGCATGATTTTCTCTCTGTTTCTGTTTCTCCCTGTCTGTGTTTCGTCCCTATCGTCTAGCTGACCGTTTTGTTGTGAGCTGGGAAGACAAATATAATGCGAAACAAAGGACAAATGAACACAGAATAACATATGTGAATACGTTAAAAGAAC
This sequence comes from Ixodes ricinus, assembly GCA_037355805.1. NCBI lineage: Eukaryota > Metazoa > Arthropoda > Arachnida > Ixodida > Ixodidae > Ixodes > Ixodes ricinus. The sequence continues at coordinate 1,442 of JAZHYW010010399.1, forward strand.
AAGGCTACATTTCGAGCGGAAATGAATCGGCGACATGAGATCACAATGGCACATGTCATTTCTAGCGCTCGAGACATTGGGACCCGTAACCGTAGCCAGTTGCCTGCGGGCCGCGTCCCAGCGAGTCGCAGGCCGCGTGTTTGAGGCCCCTGCGCTAAGCTATCATTCTTAAGCTGAGTGCAGCACTAGTAATCATAAAAATCGCTACGTATTTCTGTGCGTGTGTATTCCGTGCATGCTATGAAAATTTGAAACACCGCGGGCCTTTCGCGACGGGGCTACGTGGTGCCGCTACTCTTCCAAGAGACGTACCCAGTGCCGCGGGTGGAGGAGATCTGGACCAAGTTGGCGGGAGGCGTGAAGTTCTCGAAATTAGATCTCCGGGACGCCTACCAACAATTAGAATTGGATGTAGCATCAAAGAAGTATGTAACTATCAACACCCAGCAAGGACTTTTCCAGTATAACTGGCTTCCCGTTTGGTGTGGCTTCGGCGTTTGCAGTGTTTCAATGGGAGATGGAAAACCTGTTGCAAGGTTGCCACAAGGTGGTCGCCTATTTTGATAATATTCTGGTGCCGGGCGTGACGGAGGAAGAACATCGCCGAAATCTAGAAGAGTGTATTGCGGCGTCTGAGCAGTGCAGGATTTGAAGCTGAAGCGGCAAAAGTGCACCTTCGGGGCGTCGAGCGTCGAGTACCTGGGCTACGTCATCGACAAGGATGGCCATTATCCGGCACCCCAGAAGGTCGAGGCCATTGTCCAAGCACTACAGCCATAGGATGTACGTGAACTACAAAGTTACTTAAGTCTTCTTAACTTCTACCGAAGTTTTTGTTGGACTTGTCATCTGTGCTGCATCCGCTGTACCAGTTACTTAAGAAAGAAACATCTTGGAAGTGGGGTCGTGAGCAAGTGGCAGCATTTGAAACCAGTAAGAAGTTGCTGACGTCTGCCAATGTGTTGATTTATTACGATGCCAAGTTGCCGTTGCTACTATGTTTCGATGCGTCGCCGTACGGCATTGGAGCAGTGTCGGCACATCAAATGCAAAATGGTGCAGAACGGTTTGTGGCGTTTGCTTCAAGGAGGTTAACAGCAGCACAGAAGAACTATAGCCAGTTGGACAAGAAGGCTCTGACAGTGATGTTCTGGGTGCTGAAATTCCATCATTATGTCTGGGAAAGATTATTTGAAGTGTTTACAGACCACAAGCCATTGTCGGGTCTGATGGGGACCGATTACCGCATTCCACCTTCAAAGTTCACCGCGGGTGCTCCGGTGGGCGTTGACACTGAGTGGCTGCAATTACAAGCTGTCCTACAGGCCAGGTGCAGTTTGGGCAATACAGATGCCCTGAGCAGTTTGGGCAATACAGATGCCACTACCAGTCAAAATGTTAGAGGATTCAAAATTTCTGGATATGTTCATGCTCAAGGGGGCATCCAAAGGTTTTGTCTGCCGCAGTAGTGGAGGTGGCGACTGGCCGAGACCCAGTGCTGGCTGCGTTACGTACTCCTTTGTGGACTGGGCACCACTCAGCACCATCCGAAGCTGAGTGGCGGCCGTTTGTAAACCGCATGGAGGAATTCTCGTTGATGGACGGTTGTGTGCTACAGGGGAACCATGTGGTGGTTCCAGCTTCTCTGCGAGCGGCATTGTGGAATCAGTTAAACAAGAGCCAACCGGGGGTGGAGAAGATGAAGCTGGTTCGCCGAAGTCACGTGTGGTGGCCGGGCATCAACGATAACATCACGGCCAGAGTTGGCAGATGTGCTGTGTGCCAAGTGCATCAGAAGGCTCCACGGGCAGTGCAGCAGACACCATGGCCATTCCCGGAGCGTCCGTGGTCACGTCTCTATGTAGATTTCGGGGGACCTTTTCAACGTGTCTACTTCTTGGTGTTGGTGGACGCGTTCTCAAGTGGGTGGAACTTGTCCGCGTGCCGTCACCGTCGGCAGAGGCTACGGTGAGATGCTTGAGGTCCATGTTCGCCAGTCGTGGGTTGCCGGATATGATAGTGAGTGATAATGGTCCCGCATTCACAAGAGCACGGTACAAGTAGTTCCTGGATCGTAATGGGGTCAGGCCAATACTTATCTCTCCATACCATCCAGCCTTCAACGGCGCCGCAAAAACGGTGTTACAGACTGTGGAAGAGAAATTCAAGAAGTCTGAGCCTGGGGATTTCGAATGTCGGATCGCCTAAGTGCTGGTCACGTACCGGACAACACCACATGGTCTTACTGGACGCACCCCAGCAGGGCTGCTCATGCGTCGGCGCTTGAAGACAGTATTGCACTTATTGCGGCCGGATCTTCGAGGCAAGGTGCAGTTCCGACAGTTGCAGCAAAAAGTATACAGTGACCGGTCAGCACGAGCAGAGCCGGTACCACGGCCAGGATATGTTGTTTCGGCCAGGAATTTCAGGCCGGGACCTCGTTGGGTACCTGCGAGCGACTTCCGGCCCGGCATCCCAGGAAAACCAGGGGTTTTGTCAGCCCAGCAGGCAACTGTCGCCCAAAGGTTCCTGTAGCTCAACAGTCCCCAGCACTCCAAAAATCTACGAGAGTCCGGAGGGCGCCGCAGCGATATTCGCCATAACCACAGATTTGTGGGGGAAGGGTGTTGTGGCAGCAGCTAGCGCCACGCATCGGGCGGCTGCCAGTGTTGCAAAGCGCGGGCGGCACGAGACAGTTGGAATGCCGACAGGAGGATCTCGGCTGCGGGCCATGCTGGCTCGCTCCCGTTGTGTATATATTTGTGTAAACATAAACCTGTAACAGGGAGCGTGATTCTCTCCGCAATACCACCATCCCTGAAAGTTGCCATTATTACCGACAACGTGTCCCTATATTGTAAAAACAAAAACAAAAAACAGGTGACGCACAAAAAGGGTGACAGGAACCTCTGCAACCTGTAGCCTTTAGAAGATTAGGTGAAAAGCAGCACAAAACCAAATAAACATTCGCATGTCCCAAAGAAGATAGATAAGTGTCCTAAAATCTTTCGAGTAGCGTGCCAGTGAATGTCACATCCATTTCAGTCGATTTTTGTGTTGAACTTTATTCAACGAAAAAACAGATTGTCCCCTCTTTTTGTTACATTATGTGAACTGTCGTGGTCAATGTAAACAAGGAGTGCATTGTTAATTGTTTCGAGCTTTTGCACAGAATGCAGTCAACGATCGTTTCGTGTCATCTCCGCGTCTTCGAAAGCGAAGAAGGAGTTAGAGCCACTAAATGAGCTGCGCTCAGAGTATCGGCACTCCGTTCCCGAAATAGTTGTGGGCGCCACCATTTTGATGCCTGTGCAGAGCATACGCAACTGCCGATTGTCATGATTAAAAGGGAGACTTCCTCAGCATTAGATACGGTGTTAGTAAGCTGAAGTAGTATTGCTTTGCTTTGTCGCGAACTCTCTAAATATTGGTGGAGGACAGGAAAGAGTTTCCTGTTATTTCAGATGAAGCTTCAGATACCTGCCAACCATGATTTTAAGCCACAATATGCCAAGTGTCGTTACTCTGAAGCGTAGCTTATTCGGCGGTACAAGTAGGAGTGAAGGGACAAAAAGGAAAGGCGCGCACAGATCCGCTACAAAAGCTCACGTTGAACTTAAAATATTTTTTTAAGGAAGGAAACATTTTGATTTTTGGAGGTTGGCTAATATTGTTTGCACCGAGAGTCCGATTCATTTTATCAGCGTTCAGCCCCCTTCGCCGTGGACAAGCAAGCTGACGAGTTACAACTTGATAACAACCAAGCCATGAAAAAAATGAATATTCGAGTCTAGACTTTAAGTTACGTGAAGAAAGGTTTATTCCAGTAAAGCTTACATTTACCAAAACATGCTTTCTTTTAAACGTTTTCTGTTGTTGGTTGTATATTCCCGTTTCTTTTTCCGAGAATGAAAACGAAATGTAACGTATTACAACCATGCCCTTACATAAATAAGTAACGAAATTACTTTCTATTTACTTTGCAAAATATGTAATTATTCCCTTACAAAGTACTGATGAGCTAAAGGAACTACAAGTTACTTCGATTACTTGTAACGGTTTACGTACATGTCTAATGTGAAGTTTAGGCAATGCGCGTTTTCACGGCATCACTAGTTCGTCTCCTCGCGTCAGACAAGCTTGTAAACAACTTTGTCTTCTTCAACCGTACGCCAACATACTTGAATGGCGCCAACTCACTAACCATGGGCCCAAGCCCGACGCTGAGCGGCTTTCGACGCGTTGACTGAACACGACTTCCAGCCGAACGTGGACGCTATGCTCGTGTCTGATTTGTGTCTGCGCTAAATCTCACTGTGATGACATTGAAACTCTAACGTGCAAGCTTTGATTATTTCAGGTAGGCATATTCGGACCCATTCTATAGAGGGCAAGAAAATACTGCAGTTATCCGGCAAAACCAATTTCTCCTGCGCCCGCTGTCAAGCTACGGCGCGTGCCAGTGCACCATATTCTTGACACAAATATAGCAAAACTTACCCTGGCTATGAATCCAATGCTGAAGGCGCCCGTTCATTCGCATAGCTTTGTGCGCCGTTAAAAGGCTGCACACGCGCGCTCTTCACTACTTCAGAAATGTCGTGCGCCTCAGCACGTTTGCTCACGTTACACTCAAACAAAAAATATGAAACACAACTTTCAGCCTTTCCAATCTGGTGAAGAAGAAAGAGCAGCGGAGCTGTAGCTTCTGTTCTCGACGGTGGCTTTCCAGGCGAGCGATCTGCTCTTCTTTCGTAAGGAATCTGAAGCGCTCGACGCAGTGGAACTTGAGGCAATAGCGGCCTCGCGGCGGTTCCGGAACCATTCGCGCTGCTGCGCACATCGCCGCTCGTTCCGCTCCCGTTCTTCTTCCTCTGAAAAAAGGTTGCCGCCATCTATGAGCGACGGTACGCCCAAGTGTTGAAAATGGCACCTCGTTCAGAAGTTCTTTTCTACAAAAGACTTGTGTATTCACCATTCGAATATCTACAAGTCCTCAGCCTAGCGTGCGGTCTCCTTAGCCCAGCACGCGTATTTTCGTCACTTCGGAAAGCGAGCAAAGCACGCGCCATACGCACGAACACTGAAAAAAAAACAACGGCCTGGAGTTCTTTTTTTTAATGTCTAACATCTTACGTCATCTTATTGCAGGCTTGCACCTACAGCCTGAACTCACTAGAACAAAGATTAACAGAAAAATTCGCGCTGGAAAAATCTATTACGACACGCCGCCGCGTATTCGTCGGAAACCAAATTCCATGCGGCAAGCAAGCGATGAACACCGCCAAAGTCAATACATGGTGTCAAGGCGACCGTTCCGTGAGCGACTTCATCTGCGCACTAATCACGCGCTTGCCAATGCTGAAAATCCGAGTGCCGTACCAACGCACAACATCATCAACGAATAGGCTTTTCACAAAATACGCTTTATTGGTTGGAACGTCGTTCCAACTTCGGAGCCAGTCGGAAATCAGGGCGATATCTTTGAAAATATTACTCGTGCCCCGCGTCGGCCGTAGGGTCACTGCCGGTAGGGGCGGACGCTGTGCGAACAAAATCTAGCTCGCCTAGATAGTCGGGCAACAACCCATGCAGCTCGTTTGTTTCGGAAAAGTTCTGCGTCATCTATGGGAAAAAGGTTACAAATAAATCGCGAGTGAATCCCCCTTAAAACCGGTTTGTGAGCGTTCGTGTGTGTCCGCATCGACAAAATGGACGACGGAACTGTGAAAACTTTGCCAGACTTTTTGGCGTGCCCGGATTTTAAAGTGCACGCTCAGTCTTCTCACAGCATTGACTAATTACCACCGCCACAGCACCGCTGTATCTTTGGTGCGCTCTGCATCTCATGTTACACAGCAAATAGGGTGCACGTGAAATGATCGATCATCGTGCTGAAAGAGCGTGATCGCATAGAAAACGTATGCACCCTAGGCGAAAGGTAATCCACGTGGAGCTTATTTGAGTTCTAAATAAAATGAACAGCATTTTTTCTGCGGTTATGGTTTATGTTGATTTTGTTTGCAAACCGGAGATAAGTAGTAGGAGCCAAAGTTGCTTGGTCGTGTTGTTCGGGGATCCAAGGATATCCGCCGTCAAGGGCGAAGGAGGGCCCTTCCATAGGAGCACGGCGCTGACTTCTCGCTTGCGCCCCGGTTGGTTGCAGTGGCAAATCAACGCGACTCTTATCATAAGTGTTCGTAACCAAGGACTTAAGCAATGGCCTTTCCGAGCGTACTTGCTAAAGACAAAAACAAATCGAATTTGTAGTTTTTGTGTTTCTTCAACGAACAGAGCCAAAACGTCCACCATCTCTCCATTCAACAGCTTCATCGCCGTTTTGTTTCGTCTCTGCTTTAACCGGACGAGAGAAGTGCTCATTTTTGCGTCGGTACCATTCCCTTCCTTTGATGACGGCACCTTTATTTTGCTGAAGATACGCTTAGCAGCCCATTACCAACGACCTGTTCAAAACTGGGCCAGAAACCAACTGAACTCGCCACGCCAAAACCGGGGCTCTAACTGCCGACAATCGTTTTGTCCTTGTCGCTTTAGTTGAGGCCTTCTTGTTTTGATACTTGGTTATCATACTTAAACTAAAACTTCCGTTCAGAAGGATGCGTTACCTTCTTTACGTGTAATCAACGTACCAACCTTTTAAGAGAAACAAAAATAGAAAGCAATATTTACATCGAATATGGTGCTTCGCCCACATAAAGGTTCTGAACCACATGTACCCATAGCAACAAATAAAAAACACTTCAATTCACAATCTAAAAGAGGAAGAAACCATAATGTTTCCTTCATTACAAAAAGCTTTGTTTTTGTATCAACTTCCATAGTCCTCACTGCCACATCAATTGACGAGAGAGTTTACGAAGGCATCTCCTCCCTTCCTCACCTTGCATTTTTCTGTTCGTCCCTCTTACACGCTTACGTATTCATCCTTCACCTTTCTCTTTCTTAATCTACGTGTAGGAGATCCCCGGCGACGCAAGCGCCACGCATCGGCTCGTCAGCCCTTCCCACAGCATCGCTAGACCTGATACCCCTGACTTCCGAGGCAACTTTCTTCATCCCCTTCCTCTTCATTCTCTTTGTTCCTTTACTTCCGTTATTATACATTTGTCTCGTATTACTTTCTTTTCCTGTTTCTAACATTGGCGGGCACTGTCTTTCAAGAACCCTTCTCTTTCGTCTTCGTCACTGTCATCGACTTGAGGCAGCCTGTCTACTTCCTCTGCGAAACAAAGACCTAAGATAGGCAGGCCCGCGCAAGGATGCCAAAGTTGAATATAACAGGTGCTCCCCGGTTAACATCAGAAGAATAAAATGCCCTTGCCAGTAATATATCAGGGTTAGATGAGGTTATCGGTTAGTAAGAAAGCGGTCAGGTCTGCCAGATTATGCTCAAATAACTATCTTGGCGCATTGATTACCTGTGTATGTTTGTGTATTAACGCATAGACGATGGCACAAACGCTTGGGCGTTACGTCCTCGCCAGTAAATTCTGGATCCGGTCCAAGCAGAGAACAATTTCTTTCGACTACCTGACGTTGCCTTGCGAAACATATTGGCGTCACATCGCACTTACACCGCGCTCACTGTGTGATTTATTCAAAGTGTTGGGAACGCGTTCACGGTGTCGACAACTCAAGGTTCAAGTGATCTCGCAACAAATGGTATTCATCGACTTCTTTATTTTTATTTCCGCTTTTAAAGCCATCACCAGAGAAACTTCTGAAAGCCCCGTGCTAGTGACTAACATCCCTGACTCAAATATACATTTTATTTCTCGCTCTTTCTCTCTCTTTGTGTGTTTAGTTTGACTGAAATGCGTAATAGCCAGGCCCAAACGTTGGCAGATCAAACGATTCAAGTTGACTTCCGTTCAAACTTTGAAAGGCAAATCGTTTCCGGTTTAACATCTATTCGAGGCCGTAGGTGGAGTTAGATATGTGAATGTATTTATGTAAAAAAAAAATGGAAATAAAATATTATGGATTTCAGCTTCTCTACTGAGAATATCGACTGAATTGATTTGCCATATGGCGGCACATTAAGTTCTTCTTGCGGTGTTGGGAACGCGATGCCGTATTGGCATATCTCCTGGTTGTTTATTGCCATTTTTAATGTGATTAAAAGTGTGTTTCTTCAAGACGTAGACATAATCATGCTTCATTGTTCCAGTGTTTTCGCAATATTTAATTTTTTATTATGTTTATCATTTGTCAGAGGGGCTGTCCCTAAGATATATCTCGGACTCGGATATTTTAACTAAATATTCAAAATATTCACGAGGAAACGGCGCCGCGCCAGAGGCAGACTGAGAGCGCTGAGTTGAGCGTTTCAAGGGGTACCAAAGGATCCCAAAGGTCATCGCATTACATATCCTTCGAGAGCACCCAGATAAAAGGCGTTTCTTTAAGTTGAAACACCATTCTCTCAATCTGACTTGTCTTGGCGTGCGGTTAGCCCTAACTGCGCTTTTCATAAAGGTCACCGAAGCCGCGCACGCTTGTACGACGAGGCACGGTCCGAGCATGAACAACGCCACGTCATGTCCAATCCCTGGAACATGATGGTTCGGATGGGAAGCAACCATGACCAAAACCATGCTGCACCTATGTACTTAGGGACAATGAGGAGCCGTTTCACCAACGAGGTAGAGGTACTGTAGAGCGATAGACTGGTATCCCGTTCACCAGGCAAAGGTGACCCACACTTGGCTTCCGTCATGTTGTACAATTTTGACCACTAGAGACGTGACCATATTGAATCCTGAGGCTTTTACGCAAAACTGAGCCGAGATTTTATTGCAATCGCTGAAAAGCACGATACACTATTTTTCAATACTGTTAGCCTTAGAGGTAAGTGTCTAGCTCCGATAAAAACCCAAAATACAGCACCGCGGCTGACGGTATCTAGCGGAGGCATTGGGAAGCTGCCCAAGATTTTCATGCAAGACCACATTTGGACTTCAAACGAACCAACATGACTTATCTCGTCGGTACTGTTATTAAAGATCAATGGGCAATTCATTCTTCGTGCGTGGTATTCCGATAAAATCTAGACGTAAAACTATAAGGTCACCTGTCTAGTGGTAAAAAATGTGCAACATGGCGGCGGCCAATTAACGGGTCACTTTTACATGGCAGTTCATCGCTCTATGGCCCTCAACCTCAATGGGTTTTATCCGCAAAGATTGGACGAGCCGGCCCTTTTGTAGGAATAGCCGATCTGTCCACCCTGTTTTAATGATGCCAGTGGTTTCGTTCCGACAGCCAGCGCTTCGATACAATGAAGCCAATCGGACTGCGGCAAAAATGCACCGTCATGGTATTTGCCGTTTTTGTGCGCTTGCTATGATTGGCTAAAACAATCACGCACAATGAATGCGGCATGATCCCGCATTTTTTCTTAATGGGCGCGTTTTGGCTTCGTCTGGTAGCAACCGCACAAAGACGGTGAGAGCCCTGGCGATGGACTTTTGGCGCGGCTTGATGAGCTCCATTGCGTCGAAGCTCTGGCTACGGTCGGACTTAATCGGGAGTTTTAAGACTCGCACATGCGCAGTTCGTACCGAAGGGATGATCGTACCGGTTCGCAAAAAAGGTTCCCTAAAAACTCCTAATGGAAAGCGGGTGCACCGTGTTTATTCGAAAAGAGTTTGGCGCCTTCTATTAACTTACCCGTGTGTCTACTGCCCCACAGCACCCACGGAGACCATTCAGTGAGACGTACGAAAGGAGCCGCCGAAGGGCAAAACAG